>JAQGBX010001517.1:0-24478 GCA_034698745.1 Megaphyllum sjaelandicum | reverse complement strand
TGGCACTGAAGGCCAAATAGTACACCATGGGAGCACTATTTGGGGGGGGGGTTACTATTAGGCACCGTACGGTATTTCATATGGGAATTAGGCAGACAATTCAATCCTGAAATTGGGATTTTCTACATTTCTTACAATCGATAGAAAATGTCTACTTAATATTAAATACGATTGAAGACTTCATTTTAACCTAAAATTGATCAAAAACATCCATTAGTTTTTAAATTTACTAAAAACCTACTTTTAAGATTAAATTAAGTCTTCAATCATATTTAATATTTAGCGAAAATTTTCTATAAATTTAAAACTTAAGGAATTTTCTTATTCATTTAATGTGTGAGAAATTTAAAAATGTAGAAAAAAAATTTGTAGAAAAAAACCGGCTTCCGTTTGATGCTAAATTAATTTAAAAAAATTCTTTTAATTTCAAATTGATTTTAAAAATTCTTTTAATTTCAAATTGATTTAAAAAAATTCTTTTAATTTCAAATTGATTTTAAACAACCGCTTGATTTTAAAGTTATTAAAAATTACTTATAAATTGATTTGCAGTATATTACTTTATTTTAATTAAAATCGATTGAAAATTATATTTTAATTTAAAATCGATTAAAAATTATATTTTAATTTAAAATCGATTAAAAATTATATTTTAATTTAAAATCGATTAAAAACTATATTTTAATTTGAAATCGATTGAAAACTATATTTTAATTTGAAATCGATTAAAAACTATTTTAATTTGTAATCAATTAAAATATTTTAATTTGAAATCAATAGAAAACTATTTTAATTTGAAATCAATTGAAAACTATTTTAATTTGAAATCAATTAAAAACTATATTTACAATTTTATTGAAATTTGAAATAGATATAAAACTAATTTACAATCAATTCAAATCATTCATCTGGTATTTAACTGGTTTCGTCTTTATTGGCCATTATTTGAAGTTGCTGCAATGTTTTGAAAACGGTGCTTGAAGATCGCTTCACAGCAGTGCACCTGTGTACTGCAGCGCAGTTAGAACTTTGTCCTTGTCTCTGTTTTCAAAACATTCTATCAACTTCAAATAATGGCTAATGGAGACGAAACCAGTTTAATACGTACAAACAAACCATGCTCTTCTTTTTCCTAATTTGACATTTTGTCCTATGTGTTGTGGTAAAAACGTTCGAGTACGTTAGGTCATGACCCCAAACCTCTGTTAAATATCGTCAGATCAGCGCCCTGGTCAATCACACTTAAATGGATGAAACCAACACGAAAAACACAAAATGGTGCAAATAAACAAGTTGATTCAGTATTTTCACTAATTGTTGTGTGTAATATTTTTAAGTTATAGCTTGAATATAGGCACATTGCGTCGAAACGTTGCTGAAAGTTAACTTAGTCTTCGTTTCAGTTTTTTCAACGATTAATTCTCCCGACCACTTGATGTTTGGAAATGTTTATTAAAACATTACTTTGAAATTTAATCAAAACGTTCATTTGAAATTTAATCAAAACATTAATTGGGATTTTATTCAAAACATTAATAGGGATTTTATTCAAAACATTACTCTGAAATTTATTCAAAACATTCACTGAAATTTATTCAAAACATTCACTGAAAATTTAATTAAAACATTAACTTAGAATTTTTTCAAAACATTCATTGTGATTATTTTCAAAACATTACTTTGAAATTTATTCAAAACTTTTATTGGAAATTTATTCAAAACATTACCTTAAAATTTATTCAAAAGATTACCTTAAAATTTATTCAAAACATTACTTTGAAATTTATTCAACTTCGATTATCAATTTCAATTCTTTACCCTGCAGTCAGTACATAGCACCATATGGCAGGGGGGGGGGGAGCATTCTCAATTTAATTAATTTTCCCGTATTTGGGATTTCTAATAATGAGGGTGGGATGGGAGTAGGATAGGAAGACTGTCATGGCCGATTTAATATAGGAACTATCTCGGTATTCGCCTGGAGGAGTTGTGGAAAACCATGAAAAACCACAATGAAGGATAGCCGACCTGGCAATCGAACCCGGGTCTACCGAATGCAAGACGAGGCTGCTAACCTCTAAGCCACTAGAAAAACATTACATTGAAATTTATTCAAAACCTTACTTGGAAATTTCTTCAAAACATTAATTTTAAATGGATTAAAAACTAATTTTAAATCGAGCCTAAAATTTCTACAGTTAGGATACTTTCTTGATAAGTCTCAAACGTAGCGAGGCAGATATTTCCTGAAACCATCTTTATAAAAAATTACTCGAAGATGAAGAGACATCAACACACTGGCTGCCTCAAACCCTCAACCAGCATTTTGAATAACTATAACTTATAAAAGAATCGAACGACTGGTTTGGCCCAAATTCCAACCCATATGCGGGTTGTAGTTTATTTTGGGTATTATCATTGTAGGGTACTTGGAATGAAATCAAACTCACTCATGCAGTTTTCATGGGTCTGAAAATCGTCTTTCATATAGCAATCTGCGATTCACTGACTGAGTCTTAGTCGTCTTGTC
The DNA here is from genome assembly GCA_034698745.1 of Megaphyllum sjaelandicum. Lineage (NCBI taxonomy): Eukaryota > Metazoa > Arthropoda > Diplopoda > Julida > Julidae > Megaphyllum > Megaphyllum sjaelandicum. Next base: position 21,948 of record JAQGBX010001517.1, on the reverse strand, counting down.
TGTTGTCGTTAACCGCATGGAGAATGTTTAAAAAAAACGTTATTGTCCTCATCAAAATTAACGGCCCATTAAAGTGTCTCATGGCTAGGAAATCATCGAGGTGCTGAAATAAATCTAAACAAGACTTCTAAAGTAGCCTACTCGGTGAAAAAGGTGGTTACGTAAGTGTATAAAAACTAAAACATAGGTTTCTAGTGTTATTGTAAGTTAGTGGTCAAGCAACAGCTTGCCAGACCACTCGTATCAAAACATACAGAATTTAATGTACAAAGATCATGCATTTAAGAATTGCATTTCCGGTACATTTAGTTCGCAAAACTGTCGAAAAATGTGCCAAATTGTCGAAAATTCAAAAACTATCGAGAAATTTGCAAAATTAGAAAAACTGTCTAAAAATTCGCAAATTTGTCCACAAATTCGCAAAATTGTGGACAAATTTTCCAAACTGTATAACATTTGCATACCTATCGAGAGATTTTCAGAATTGTCAAAAATTCTGCCCAACTGTCCAAAAATTCGCAAAGCTGTCCCAAAATTTGCAAAGCTGTCCCAAAATTCGCAAAGCTGTCCCAAAATTCGCAAAGCTGTCCCAAAATTCGCAAACTGTCCCAAAATTCGCCAAGCTGTCCTAAAATTTGCAAAGCTGTCCCAAAATTCGCAAAACTGTTCAAAGATTTACAAAATTGTCCAAAAATTCGCAAAACTTGTCTAAAAACTCGCAAAATTTTTAAGTGTTTGCGACATTACTGAAAAACTCGCTAAATTGTCTAATATGTTGCATATAATCGTCGGTAAATGTGCAAAACTATCGAAAAACTGGGCTATAATTTTCAAAAATTCCCTAAATCGTCGATAATTCAGCCAAACTGTCCAAAATTAGCGAAACTTCGATAACAATTGTCTTGCTCTGAGGCTAGTTAGTCATAAATTTTAGTCCTTTATTTTAGTTAAAAAAAACTAAATTGTTATATACATAAAAATGTAATCATTTTTTTAAAAAATAAGACCCATCACTGGTTCTTAATCTTTCGCATAATGCGAGTTCTTCTTAACGAGGTTCCACGTTTTTTCACGAGTCAATGAACTCTGGGCATAACAACGTGAAATTTGAAATTAAATATTTCCAAGCTGCTTCTTATTTTCGCCGCGTAGCAATTGGATTTTATGTCTCTATTTAGTAAGGGGTCCTTCAAAAAGGACGTCTTCATGTAGGGGGTAGGGGAGGGATTGGTTCATTAAGTCACGGACACAACGTGGACTAAGGGAGGGAGGTGGTAATGATCAACTCATCCAAAATGCCAAATGAAATCGGTTCCCAAATTAAAAGGGAAATTATAAGCGCAATATCGCATAGCTGGGTTATAAATTGCAAAAGCCAGTAAATAGGGTCCCCCCAGTCCTGGAAAATTTGGAAAAGTCAGAACTTAAAAGCTTAGGGTCCATTCGCAAACTTTCAAATTTTCCCACTTCCAATTTGCAAAATGTTCATTTTTCTCGAGCATAAACTTGCCAAATTTTCAATATTTTCCGAGGGCATATTTAGAAATTTTTCCACGTTTTCCAAAGTACGAATCTTCAACATTTTAAACTGTTTTGGAGTACCGATTTGTAAAATTTCCAACAGATTCTGAGGACAAATTGGCACAATTCTCAACCTTTTTTTTTGCGAGGACATCTTCACAAATGTTTCCATGTTTTCCTGAGGACAAATTCGCAACATTTTTCAAGTTTTCCCGAGGACAAATTTGTAGAAAGTTCCAAGTTTTCCCAAGTACAAATCTTCAACATTTTCAACTGTTTTCGAGTACCGATTCGTAAGATTTTCAACAGTTTCCCATGAGAAATGTGCAAAATTTGCAACAGATTGTGGACAAATTGGCAAAATTCTCAACCTTTTTCAGAGTACAAAATTTACGTTTTCCGAGTACTGTACAAATTTGCAAAACTTTCAAAATTTTCCGAATACAATTTTTTTAAACTTTCGGATGTCCAAATGGGAAGGGGGAGAAAGCTAATTGACCGGACACAACGCGGAAAGGGGGTAGGGGAAGTCCAATTTTGGGGAAATTTAGAGGACGTCCTTTTCGAACGGCCCCTTAGTAGACTGTCAAGAGTCGAGGAATGTCAATGGCCTGGTTCATTCATTCAGGGACAGTAGAGACCAAACAAAGCCTAATTTGTCCATTATTAAACTCGGGCTGCATAATTGCATGGAGGTGATAAGATTCCCTCGATTTGCTAAAGCGGCTTAAACGAGAATTGCTCACACTCGAAATTAATGTCCAACCCGATGGTCATTTAGATGGACGAGAAAGAAGTTCAAACCGAATGAATACAATTACTGAGATAATGGTAATGCGCTTCCGTTTACCAAACTTTCGCAAAGACCACGTCATAACGATTGTGTCAAATACGTGTCTTCTTCCCTAGTGTTGACATTTTGACTCTAGGTGTGTTATAGTTTCTTGATTGGAGGGAATTGCAAATTTCAAAAGTTCAAGCTTCGTCAAAATACTAAGTTAGGAATGAAAACGAAATCAGATGTTTTTTAAGCGAAATGTTTTGAAAAGATAATGCATTTCAAAATACCGCACTTATATATTTAAATACATGTAATGCATTATAAAATACAATTTGCATCATTGTAATGCATTTCAAAATAAATTTGTCATCATGGAAATGCAATTCAAAATACATTTTCAGAGTGAATTCGCGTCATTAAAATCCATTTCAACAAACACTTTTCAAAGTACATTTTGCGTCATTAAAGCAAATTTGCGCCAATCATTAAAATGCATTTTCAAGTAGAGTATGCGTCATTGAAGTGCAATTAAAAATTAAAATTTGGCGTCATTGAAATGCAATTCAACATACATTTTCAAAGTGAATTTGCGTCATTAAAATTTATTTTAACATGTAATTTCAAAGTAAATTTTCCGTCTTTTAAAACGCATTTCAAAATGCATTTTGCGCCATTCATTAAAATGCTTTTCAAAGTACATTTTGCGTCATTAAACATTGAAAAGTATATACATTTCGAGTCATTGATATACATTTCAAAGGGCATTTTGCGCCATTCAGAAAAAAATGCATTAGAAAATACATTTTGCGTCATTAAAAAAACATTTCAAAGTAATTTTTCTTCGTTAAAATGCTTTTTAATGTTCATTTTTTATCATATACTGTAAGCATAATTTAAAAATACAGTGTTTATTAGGAAATCAAACTTTAAAAAATACATTTTGAAATGCATTGAAGCTAATGCACATACAAGAATATATTTTGAAAGTGCGTTTAAAGAACGCAAAAAGTACTTCGAAAATGCATTAAATACAGTACTTGTATGCTTCAATCTACACCTCCTGTATTTTGAAATAAAGTAAAACCTGGAAAAGTGACCACCTGTCTATGTTGACCACTTTTCAGTGTACTGTTTTTTCTAGTGTACATTTCCTTTATAAAAATTCTTTGTATAGTGACCGGTGAACACCTGTCTATTGTGTACAGTGACCAGTGTAGCCTATGTTGTCTTTTTTGAAATTTTTTAATTTTTAATGAGTCACGTTACATCTTGCTTTAACCCTTGCATGGACATGATGGTACTTTTTTTGGTTTTGTGGTTTTTAATACGTGTATTACAGTCTACATGTAAAGGTGCAGTGTACATCTTCATTATTTTAATTTAATTCCGGCATTCTTTGTATAGTGACCACCTGTGTACTGTGACCAACATAGCATTTTTTTTGGTTGTCACTCTTTACAGGTTTTACTGGTATAGACAACAATCCCAACTTACGTAAACGTTGAAAATTAGGTTTATATATGATCAAGGAAATGGAAAAAGCCACGAGCTTTGCTAGACAATACATGTATATTGAATATTTCTGCTTCATAGATTTTAATATTAGCGCAATAATGCCTTCAAACAATTCGAAATCCAGGCTAAAAATAAACCAACATTTACTGAAATAATCGTATTAAAGAATTTGTAATTTGATATTCATTTTACCCGCGAAACTTCCTATAGAATCACGTGAATAGCAAAACAAATTATTAGCCAAATTTATGCTTGGCATTTGATATCACACAAGATCAGAACCAACGATTTAATGCTATTTGATATATGGATTAAATTAAAATGTCTTTGGAAAATATATTTATAAGATACGCTCGTACGCATGCGTGCGAATTGTGATAGGAAAGATTCTTATAATATTTACAACAATTGGATTTGAGTTATATATTATTTACACAACCTAGGTCTAATAACATTTTCAACCATGACTAAAACGAATGAAAAAATTGATGATGAAATATGACCTCGGAGCAAGGATATTTTTAAAACTTTTGACAGTTTTGCAAATTTGATGCAATTTTTACAATTTTTTCGCAAAATTTTTGCGAATATTTTAACAATATTGCAAATTAATTATAGTTTGGCATATTTTTCGACAGTTTTAAAAATGTGATGCACTTTTACAAATTGTTCGCGCAATTTTGCAAATATTTCGACAATTTTGCAAATTTTTTATAGTTTGGCAGATTTTTCGACAAATTCATGATAAAATAGCCTCGGAGAGAGGCTATTTTTTGAATTTTCGAAAGTTGAATTGATGACAAAATAACCTCGGAGCAAGGCAATTTTTTTCAAATTTTCGACAGTTTTGCAAATTTTTATAGTTTGGCAGATTTTTCGACTACAATTTTGCGAACGTTTAGACAATATTGCAAATTGTCAACGGTTAGAAAGATGTTTCGACAGTTTTGTTACGTTTCGAAAAATTGGCAAATTTTTCGTAATTTTCAAAATAGTTAAAAACTTCGTTTCGGAAATTTTAGAAAACGTTGCACAATTTTAAACAATTTGCAAAATTGTCGAATATTAGAAAAATAAACGAAAAAATTGCCAAAACTTGCTTTGATCATCAATCGGAATTATGAATGATTAGTCATTAGTCTTGATTGACCAATCAACTAAATACCTGAATTTAGATTACTTTATAATGGAATAACAAAATTTTGGTAATGATGTAACAGGAAACAACATTTGATGTGACTGCAAATGTGCAACAACATTTATCCTGACGTCGCAATATAGGGAATCATGTTCCAGGTCTGCCTGAGCTTAAGCTTTACACAAATTATCCTCATTTGGTTGAATAATTATAGGACCCACTTTTGTCGTGCATCGAAGGTAATTAGTTCGTTAATTAATGTAACGTGATTCTGGGATTCTCTCTTCCTGCAGCTAGTCGATCCATCATTAAGTGTTCATGAAGCTCACTAGAGGGCAGTAGTTTCGCCTGAGATTTTCCCCCACAAATAAAATATATCCTTAAATATGCATTTTTCTAATAAAAGTGTTTATTAATGAGCAGTTGGAACAATGTATTTATAACTTTATAATTTTAAATACTTGACTTTTTTAAACATTCAAAGCAATTTTAAATACATCATTACTTTAATGATAATAATAATAACAACAATAATAATATTTAACTGTTTAACAGAGTGACTAAAGAAATTGGACAATTGGAAACCCCCAAAAAAGGGCTCAGATGGAGCTGCTAACTGATAATCATACATATGAATATTAATAAGTTTACAACTTTGATTATGAAAACATCAAATAATAATTAATAATTTTTTATTAAAATCTCAATTTAAATTTTTAAATTTTTGACAGATTTCATGGGGACATCATTGTCCCCTATGATGAAATATTCCATTTCAAAATTTACATCTTTATTAGGTGTAAATGTATTTTAAAAACCAGGCTACATAAAAAGTGGATAAACATTTATCATAATAGTGGATAAAATTTAACGAAAAAGTTGGTTAAAACTTATCAAAAAAGAGGATAACAACTTGTCTAAAATGTGGATAAAAACTTGTCAAAAACGTGGATGAAAACTTGTCGAAAAAGTGAATAAAAACTTAAAAAATATTGGATAAAAACTTGCCAGAAATATGGATAAAAACGTATCAGAAAAGTAGATCAAACTTACAAAATGAGCATAAAACTCATAGGGTGAGAGCACATTAGCAATTAAAGTGTCCTTGATAATCAGTGTCGCCTAGTGGTAAGGGTCTGCAATACCACTACGCGACACACGTGCTCTCATAAATAAAAGGTATTGATATAATCTTTATAAGTACATTTAATTTAAGTACTTTTTATATTTTTTATGAACACGAATAAAAACAGAAAACTTATAAAAGTATATAAAAACTAATAAAAAACCAAAAAACTGCTAAAAAGCACATACCGTATGTTTTAAATACTTATTTTTCGCTCATCGAAAATTCATTTTAAAATGTACCTCGATCGATGCATGTTGTTTTATACGCAGTTTGGTGGACTGCATTTTAGTTACGAAACTCGAGATGAAAAATTGCATCAGAGAGAATAAATCTGTCAATTCAACGCATTACAAACATCAATTTCGAGTGCGAGATTCGTCGAGATTTAAAAATCTTATTGAAGGATCCCCATAGAGTGGAGCCTTTATATGAAACGACGTTTGAATGCATTTTCCAAATGTAATGGAAAAGCAGAATAAATGCTCAAATGCAAATTCAAGAGTCACTCGAAAGCGTGAAAAACATGTTTAGAGGGTCCAAATAATGATGTCGCTATAATGATTGCATTTGAAACGCTTGTCAGGAGAAAAGTTCAGGACAAGTTCACGGCACAATAGCAATTTTGAGAAGGAACGAATTCAATAGCTGTTCCTAAGCAAATCAAGGACAGTAGATGTGTGCAGACCATTGTGAAAACAAGCCCAGACAGCTTTAATAAACAGAAAATATTTAAGGGTCAGGTCTAAGGGTATCCACATTTTAGCGTAGAATATGAAAGCTAACTTACGTACTTTTCAATTTCCATGTACGTACAGCATAAGAAATACATAGTGAAACACAACAGTTTTATAAAACAAATTTCGCCTTAAAAATGTTGAAAATGCTGTCAAATTAACTAAAGGAAAACTAAATTTACAAATATTGATTTTGAAGATAATGCAAAATTAAGAGAGGAGAATATGGAAAATTTTGCAAAATTAAGAGTCAAACAGAATTTTGTAAAATTAAAATAGGAAAATATACAAAGTATTGCAAAATTAAAATAGGAAAATATACAAAGTATTGCAAAATTAAGAGAGGGAAATACTGATAATTTTGCAAAATTAAGAGAGGGAAATACTGATAATTTTGCAAAATTAAGAGAGGGAAATACTGATAATTTTGCAACATTAAGAGAAGGAAATACTGATAATTTTGCAACATTAAGAGAGAGAAATAATGAAAATTTTGCAAAATTAAGAAAAGGAAATATTGAGAATTTTGAAAAATCAACCTTGGAAAACGTTTAAAATTTAGCAAAATTAGACTCGGAATTTGCCATGCTCGGAAACTGTCGAAAACGTCGCAAAATTTACCTAAAAACAACCCTTAAAAAGTGACGTGATCTAAATAATACAAAACCAAATTTAAATTTACACAAAGAAGGGTATACTGTATATACATGTATATTTTTTGACGCCCCCGTTACCATCGGCGAACGAGTGTAGTCCACCCCCTGGCACACTCGTTGCTAGGTCCCTGCACATAAATACCTAATCTAATAAAAAACCATTTAATAAAACTATTCAGACATCTGTCTAGTTTACTAATAAGACCAGTAAATAAAAACTGTCCATTTTCATTTGACACAAGTTTAACGAATATCAAGATTTTGGCATTGAATAACAAATGATATTTCAGCAATCTCCAAAAAGATGTTTTTGCATGTGGAAGAGAACGGGTAGGGATAATAAATTTCTAAAGGTTTCTAAAATACATAGTTTTTTAATTATTTTTTCTTAAAAAGAGAAAGGTTATGTGCATCCAATGTACGCTTCATGACACTTGATTGCCATTCAAAATACGTTTTTCTCGATGATTATAATTAAAGGAAGCCGAGCAAAATTCCGCCCATTTAATCCGAAACCTCAAATTGAGATATGATCAAAGGCAGAAGTATTTTGACTCTGTATTTAATCTAACTCTGGTATTAATACGCGTGCATTTTAATTTATAAGATAACATATACGAGGGGTGTTCATGGAGTTTCCGCAATTATTTAAAAAATAAAAACGGCTACATGAATTTCATTAAAATTTGTTAGGTAAATATCCAAGTAAACATCATTTATTATTTTAAAAAAATGTCCATTGTGTTCGGTGAATTTTGGTCTAAAAAATTTCCTATTTAACTTCTCTGACTTTTTTAAGTTTGTAAACAAATTTACCTGACCAAAGATAATGAAAAAATTGAAATATGAAAAATCTATCTCGCGATTTTGCAAAATCGAAATCATATTAGGAAATACAGTTTCGCAAATTTGCACTCGGAAAAGGTTAAGAGTATTCCAAATTTCTCCTGAAAGTTTTAAAACTCTCTGTACTCAAAAACTGTGCTGGAAAAGGTTAAAAGTCATGCAAATTTGTAACACAAAAGTTTGAATAATTTGCAAACTTGTCCTCGAAAACTGTCAAAAATTTTACAGACCTCAACTCGAAAACAGTGAAAAATGTTGCACATTTGTGTTTGGAAATAATTATGAAATTTTTCAAATTTGTAACCGGAAACTGCTGAAAACTTTACAAATTTGTAATCTAAAAGTTAGAAATCTAGATAATTCTTATTAGGTAAAGTTTGAAAATTTGAACTAGTAAAACGTAGAAAATTTTGTAAATCTGTTCTCTAAAATTGTCGAAAATGTTAGAAATTTGTACTGGGAAAATTTAAAAAGTTTGCAAACGGGCCTTTATGTAACCACGTAGAAGCAGTAATTTTGGATAGTGACAAAAATTATTACATAGAATTTCTCGTTAGTTTATCAAAATAAGTCGTTCTTCCCTGACTTTTAGAGACATTTTTAAGTTCTCTGCTTTTCGAGGTCTGGGGGTGCCATAAAATGTATGTTTAGGAATGAGGGAATAATTTTTCAGTCATTTCATTAAAATTCAGATAGCTGTTTTTTTAATGATTTCGGGAACTTAATGAACATCCCTCGTATAGCCTAAATCTAGTCATTTGAAATCATAGGATACAGTAAAGCCTGAGGGATATATCATTAGCCAACATAGTGTGAAAGAGAGAGAGAGAGAGAGAGCACGTTTCAGTGTTTCTACTTGAATAATTTGTGGAAATGATATGTTAATGCGAATAAAAATGCGTTTATAAAAAGGTTGCCTAATTAAAAATAAGCGAAAAGAGAGGTACCAGAATTAAGTAAAATACAGCGTAAAATAATGTTTGCAGTCACATCAGGGAGCAGTAGAGATTTTTACACATCCCCACGTTGATAAATTTTATAAATATTGTACATTCGGCTTTTCCTAAACCAAGCTTGAAATCGATATTCAACCGAACAAAGAAAGGGCTGGAAACACGTTAGCTGAAGCGTCATTGCCTTTCAATAGAACGCCATGCTATTGTATTTGTTTAAAAACCTGGAAATTCTCCGAATTTTATTCACGTAGATATAGATTCGAGCGCTTCAAAATTGCAATCAGAACTTTATTAAGGGGCCATTCAAAAATGACGTCCTCGTGTAGGGGGTAGGAGAGGGGGTGGACACAATGTGGACAGGGGGAGGGATGCGGGGGAGAAATGACCATCTCGGGCGACAACTTGAAAAAAAAATGCCAAATAAACTCAGTTCCCAAAGTAAAAGGGAAAATTTTTGTAGGTTTTTTGAGGATAAACTTGCATAATTTTCAACCTTTTTCGAGGACATCTTCAAAAAATTTGCAAAATTTACCACGTTTTCTCCAAGTAAAATTTTGAAAAATTTGCGCAAGTATTTTCCACGCTCAACGTGCAAATTTGATATTCTCGACTGTTTTCGAGAACAGATTCATAAAATTTGCAACAGATTCCGAGGACAAATTCACTGGGCTCCTGATTGACCGGACACTATGTGGACAGAGGGTAGGGGGAGTCCAATTTTGGGGAAAGTTTGCGAATGTAAAACGTGATAATTAAATTCAAATTAATTGTGGGGTAAAATGCATTAGGCCTACATTGTTTTGGAAGAAATTAATTAAAAAATAATAACGTTTCCTAAAAAAAATAATTACTTAAGAAATTAATTTATTTATTTTTTGAGAAAAACCTTATAAGCATTCAAATTAGTGAAAAATATAACATTACCAATAACTGATGGCTGGTACATAATTATGATTAAAATATAATTAGTTACTTACATTTTTCTGATTTTTTTAAAGAAAATAAGATCGTTATCTGCAATGAAACTAATTAAAAACCAAATAACGAATTCCTGGTATCCGGTTCATGCCTATAACTTTTAAAAAAATGTTTCTTCTTTGGAGATACATGTATACTTTATGTGAAGCTGTTCTAAAGGTGAATACGCAGCTATAAGAAGAATTTAATTAGTTAATTGGATCTCTGGATAAAATAGTAGCATAATATGTCCACAGTCTTTAATGGTGAAATTAACTGCGACAGTCATTGAAAATTACAATTTTTTAAAATTTATTTAATTAAGATGAACTTAAGATAAACATATTTATTCAAGAAAATTTTGAGATAAATGTAAAATAATTTGCGATTCGAGATTTTTCAACAGGAAGCCTTCACTTTTAACAAGATGATTTTTTGCCTAAACGTTCATAAAGTATTAAATTAGGTGGAAATGAAACAGGACAGAACAGAGGAGTAAAGTAAAAAAAAATAATGAGCATTTCATGTCTTTTTCATAGTTAAGTTATGAAAACAGTTACGGAAACTTCACAACTATAAATAATACATGTACAATATTAAACATAAGTTCATTACAGGCTGTTTATATGTTTAAATTGCATTTAAGTAAATTTTAACAAAATTTATTGATACGGCTATGGGGCACCTGCTAAAGTACATAGATGTATTGTTGACCTTGCCATTTGTCTGAAAAATCATTGAAACAGTATTTTTAGTATTCATGCTACATCGATGATTTCCAATATTTTAAAAATGACCCCTACTTTATAAGCATGTGATTAGCAAGTAATTATTCGATAAATTTGACTTGTCTTCATCTTGTAACGTGACAATTATGATGCGCAAATCGTGATTTCTCCTGGAACTCAACTCGGAAGAATTTACGACTTCATCATTTTGAGTTTAAAATTTACCATTTTATTTTTGAGTTACAATTTATGTTATTAAATAAAAGATCCAAAACCCCGTAATTCGTGGTTGTTTTTGTGTAGAAGCTTAAGGCCACCTGCAGTGGAAATCAAGACAACAAATAAGCTTATTTGCTAATTACTAAATTATTATCAAAGTAGATAACTTTTTTCCATGGAGTTACTAATTTGCTTAATCAAGAGGCTCTGCTAATTATAACTGTTTTCATTGCAAACTTATAGTTTCCACTAATTTTGTTCAAAGGTGGTATACATAAAGTTAGGTGTAACCACGTGTAACATGCCATTCTGTTGATGTGACGTAATTGTACATGTAACCTAGTTGCGCCCAATTTCTTTTCCAACTAACCAGTTTTGTTGGCATCCAGATATGAAGCTTTCATCTGTGAAATTACGCGTAAATGCATCGATTTTTAGCTCTAAATCTGATTTAAGAATTGACCTTACATCTGCAAAGGTGAATTGAGTGGGTAAATTCAACTATCATGGGTGTGACATCAAGCAAGTCGACCCACGCAGATACCACGGTATCATTTTTTTTTAGAAAATAGTTCATTTAAACACTATATATTCTTTTTTGTTAGTATTCCATTAATCATGTATCTGGTGACATGATTCATTGCATATATAATAACGTGCCAGTGCTCTTGTATATTTTATACTTCGTGTTTATGTCGTTTAACTGAAGTAATATTGTTTATTTTTAGGCCCAAACCATTGTTGACGATATGAAACTGTTCATGGCTGGGAAATGGAAATCACCGTAAGCTTTTCCATTCCAATTTTAATCAACCTTAGGAATTTTATCTCAACTGGGCAATGTATAATTGAAACATTTTGTTTCAAATGTTGTTGCCATTCCCATCATTGAGTTCTGGAGTTCTACACATTGAGTGTATGCGCCACGTTACCGTGCACGTACTTTACTAATCCTAAGGAGACAATGTGCCGGTTGAGGAAAGCTTTGTGATTCTGCATAAAAATGTAATTTTAACGTCGGGGAACTCACATTTAGTGACATTGCATTTGTGACTTGCATGCATAATTGCGACAGCGCATTCTGAAACGAATTCAAAATGGCGATGGATATTGTAAGGGCTTTACTTGGCAAAGCCTTAGTTTCTTGCTGACCTATATATGTTGCTATAGCGAATATTTTTGAGAATTGGAATGTCTGTTAAAAGTAATTTCTCATTGGTGTAGTTATAAGAAGCCAGATTTGCCACCACCACCCAAGTCTCCTGCTCCTGAACCTCCAATTAACGGAGTTAAACAGCAAGCATCAATGTCCATGCTCAGAACTTCCCCTGCATACAACACGAGAGATTCCATCGATGAGACGTCATCAACGAGCAGTGAAAAATATGAAAAAGAAGTGGTTAGATTTTTTGCATTATATTTATATCATTTCTGACGGGGAGGAGGTGTTAGAGAATATTGAAAAATCCAGTTATTGCTGATGATTTCTCATGATTGAAGTACTTTACCGGTATGATGCCCTTTCTTGCAGAAAAAGTTGTCTGTGATGGAAGATGGGAATATGCACGTAGAATTGTTTTCTGCATTTCGTCTTAGTTATTTCTGTTAAATTCTCTATTTTATTTAAACAAAAAAAAATTGTTTATAGCAATTTATTTTCAATAATATTTTATCATTTCCATGCAATAAATTTTTAAAGAATCTTAGAGTAAAATAATTTTAATGCACTTTATACAATTACTTGAAAAGTGCAGTAAATTCAAAATTGTGATAAATCCCACGCATCAGGACAGGACAAGGAACAAATTATTTAAACATGATGACCTATTTTCACTTTTAAATTCAATTCTAATTAAGTGATAAATCAATTAACATTAACATTTAAAAAATTTTGTCAAGCTGCATATTGCTGTGCTACAAACGTTAAAGATCTCTCAAATGACATCCACTGTTATTATTTCAGGGTATTCTCAACCATTGCTTCGATGATATTGAGCAATTTATTGCTTGGTTACAAAGTGCTGCTGCAGCCTACAGAGAGTTAGAAAGACGGAGAAAAGACAGGAAAAATAAAAAGAAAGACCACGGAGATGGCATGTTGAAAATGAGGGCTAAGCCTCCGCCTGAAAGCGATTTTATTGACGTTTTACAGAAATTCAAATTGTCATTTAATTTACTGGTAATTTTTGGAGGAACTTTTATTCATCAAGTTATAACAGTTTGTGCACTTCTGAGCTTATTTATTTGTTTTAAATAGGCCAAGTTAAAGAACCATATCCATGACCCAAATGCTCCAGAGTTGGTTCATTTCCTTTTCACTCCATTGGCCCTAATTGTTGATGCCAGCCAAGACTCCAATTATGGTTCCAATTTGGCATCCAGAGTAGTCTCCCCTCTGCTCACAAAAGAAGCCGTAGAGCTCTTGGGGAATTGCCTTACGTCGAAGGAAAGTGATCTTTGGCACTCGCTCGGAGAGCCTTGGGTTGTGTCCAGGTGAGTGACAAGGATCTAGCGATCGTTTGATGGTAGCTATAGCTGGTACTGATGGGAATATGTGCTTATAAATTTCCATACCCTTTTTTAACAAAATCTTATGCAAATATTCATAATTCCGCTAAGTTATTCATTATGCACTAACGATGGCTTTTTTGGTTTTCTAGAGATCAATATAAGGGATACGTAGAACAGTACAGGCCTACTTTCAGGGATGGCTACTCACCGGATTATCCATTTAGTGATGAAAAGGTACGTGCTGAAAAGACTGCAACTGCAGCAGTGGCGGCGGCCAAAGCTCGGCAGGCACATCACGAGGTGAATGCCTTGACAAAGTATCATGCATGCCTTGCGAAAGATAATGAGTAAGTAAAATGCACAAAATCTAAAAATGTCTGTAATTCTTCAGCTGGAATTGCAGGAAAAAGAATATTTCCGATCGGAGCATGGTTCCCAGAATGGCAATTATTCTGATCAGCATTCATCTCCTGAGAATCATCATAGGGTGGTGTACCTTCCACACAAGGAGCCAAGAGATAGGTATAATCGTCCTCAATCCCCACATTCTGAGCCAGAGTACTTGGGTAGCATCATCAGCAATGACTCCATTGAACAACCGGACCCACAGCGGGATTTCGAGCGCCACCAACAACTGTGGTTGGATGACCTAAAGGCTAGGCGAGCAAAGATCGTCCAGGTGATATTCCCAAGAACAGCCAACAATGATAAGGAACTGACTGTCTTCAGAGGAGAATTTTTAGAGGTATGATTATTCTAAATTATCTAGCTATCAGTATTGAACAAATAAAGCTAGAAAATTACCTGTCCCTGAGTGCATGAGGTATTTTTGATTTTCTTGTTAGCATGCAGCCATGCAATACAATATTACCCATTATTATTAAATTTATTACTTGATCTACACAAACACGCCTTATGCCCTTGGGTTTTTTTCAGGAAAAACAAAATATGCTCATTTTGTAATGCTCAACAGCGTTTTAGGAAAATTTTCCCGGGGGTAGCATTATCTATATGTTCTTGTATGAGTCCATGGGTCGTGGAAACAGAATAAGTCTACAATTACAATTTAACATTTATTATGATATTCTAAGTGGATTACTGTTTATTTTCTTTTGCAGATTTTGGATGACAATCGTCGATGGTGGAAGGCCCGCAACTCTCGTGATCAAGTCGCACACGTGCCTCACACAATTGTAACACCAATTCACATGGATGACGAGGTAGTGTTCAGTAATCCTCTCTATGATGGGCCAGGAAGAGAAATGTACAGACAGGTAGGGTATTGGCAAGCTGTGCATGCGAGGATCTGATGACTAAAAGTGCATGACGCCGCCTGACCCTATCTTTCTTGCTTATCTCTAACCTTATATTTGCATAAGTAAGGATAAAATCACAATGTTGAATAATTCCATGTGCGCCAGTATATGCCTCACCGTTTAGTGAGGGAATGCCTTTTAACAAATAAAAATAATGTAAAGCCTACATGTATATCACATTCATTTGTCAGAATTGAACCCACGTACATGATGGTCGCTCGTTTATTTGGGTGGAGGGCAAAAGGGAATCATATAATTACTTTCATCTTTATGTATACTGTATATATTGATTTGAAACATTTTTTATAGGATTCGTCTAGACTTTCTACTGATGGCAGCACTTCCGGTGACTTGCGCACAGCTACACGAGCTCCTCCTATTCCGCCTCCTGTTCCCACCCCGACCCAACCTGATTGGAAGCAAAAGAATATTGGCAAAAGAGGTGAATTTCGCTATTTTTAAGTATGACGCGTCTGATCAGCTTAAACTGTTTGGCGAGTGTTGAAGGCGTAGTTGCTACAGCACTGTAACTTGACTAAACTGAGATTCTGTGGGCGATTGGAAGGAATCACTTAACATTCGGCTCAAAAGGATGCGCTTCCACTCCCCCACGCGTGTACGTTACACCATATTAACTGGACTGCAACAGTCTGAGCGTTCTAAATCAAAGTCCCGATTCAAACGAACCTAATCACAGTTATTATTTTAAATGGTTGAGGTGTCATAATTTATTTCCCCATCTTGCTGTTTCTCACACCATACATTCATGCTTCATTTGCTCGTCCTTAATGTTAAGTGGTATCTGTACGTATTGGCCCTTATTTATAGCTGCGCAGTGATCGAATTTAGACCAGCTTTCTAGGGTTAGCCTGACCCATCAATTGCCGTTTGTCTCTATTTTGTTCATGAACCAGGACTTGATTTTACGATGGTGTTTGCCCAGACTTTCTAAACTCTATAGAACAATTTAAAATATTATTTAGTGATTCAATTAATTGAGATTACTTAGACATTTAGGGGTATTAGTTGGAATACCAGAAATATTTTGGTCCAGTTAAAAGCCTGTTTTTTTTAATGATTTTCATTATTGACTGAAAGGGTTAACTTTTTATATTAAATTGCTCAATGGCCTTTGTTGACTGAGAGCCATGATGAAACTGACTATTCCATATTCTAAAATCATTTTTTCTACTTTGCAAAAACTAATTATTTCATTTCCCTACATTTAGCCTAGGATATTCCATTGTTAATGAGACAATGACAGTTTTGGGCTGTTTTGGAAGGTATTTTCCATTGCCTTATAGCATTTAGTAATGAGAAATAGTTGGCATCTGCATTTGCTCAAAATTCAATCAGGGAATTTGTTCAAATGCAATAGGCAGCTAAAAGCTGTATGGAGATATAGGCATGGTGCTTTTTAAAATGTAACAGTTAAACCACACATGTGTACCCTAGTTTAGCAGTTTCATGGATGGACTTTATGAAAATCACACACAAGTGTTTGTTAACAGCACAACTTATCAAACTGTAAACATATCAACATTAATTAACTGTTAAAATATCTGATCACGCCATAAAATCCTAATCAAAATTGAACGCATATTAATTATCATAAAAGGTTATATGTTTTGGTTTATGCGGGTGAATACTGGGAAATTTTAGTTCATCAGTGGAAATGTTTGTTAGAATATGCCCACTTAATTTGTGATAAAAAAAAGCTCAATTTTTTTTCTGTTGACTCATTGAGAATCACTTTTGACTATACTCAACCCCCTAGCATCATTTGACCCTGTGCAGGGTTTTGATTCACCTTTATCCTTGACTCGGCCGTATTCCCTCAAGACATGTTTTTATATTACTAACTTTAATCTGGTCTTTTCCCCCATTAATTCAATTATCCATGTGCAATCGTCTTATGTGTATATATTTAGATAAATGATTATCGCGCACATATATACGAGATTATCTGGTTTTTAAAGTAATGATACCTTTATTAAGTTAGTATAGGTGCTACTACAAAAGTTGGGAAAAATGTCTTAAGGTGACAAACTAGAATCTGATCGAAATCCATGACCAAATCTCTGGGTCATGTGTAGGAATCGGTCAACTCGGTTGATTGTACAAGTTTTGAAAGAAAACATTTACTTAACGATGAACATGTGTATATACCAGTAATTCTAATTAAATAAGAACTGCTAAACTTTGACAATATATGGTTTATATGGGCAAAAATTTATTTCCCAATTTTTGGAGTGCATTATGCCGACTAAGACCATTGCTGCTCGTCCTTCCTTTCGCGTAGATTCCCTTCCCAATCGATTGTGGATACGCAGCTACATACATTCCATTTATAAATAAGCCTTTTTAATATCTATATATATACATATTATATATTTTTAACTAAATATTTTGAAATGCGCCTTATCGTGGCCTAAGAAGCTCGATTCCAGTTGTGTGTCTATGACTGCTGTGAACCATTTCAAAGCAGCCAGTTTCTCCGTGAAAGCCATTAATCTGCTTCGTTTTCGTTTGGTCAATCGTTACCACCATTTGTCATTTGAGATATGTTTGTGAACTTTGTTATAGTGAACTTGTTCTTGTTGTTGTTGATTTTCCTCTGCTCTTTTACTGTACAGCAGTTCAATAAATACTGTATTCAGCCTGTAGTGTACTGTCTGCTGCTTCATTAGTCCAGTGTCGCTTCTCATTGCTGTATTTGCTCATTCGGTAGTCTCTTTCGCCGCAGTAGCTTAAATGGTCATTTTCTAACTAAATATTATGAAAAGTGAAAATTTCCATGTTCCATGTAGTAGAGGAAGTTGTCAAAGTGGAAGTACCGGTGGAGATAGAGCCGCCACCATCTCCGCCACCAAAGCCGAAGCCGAAACCACCACAGTTAGATCCAGAAAGTAAGTTGATACTTTTTAAATCCCTTTCTTTCATATAAAGGAATTGTTAGCATTAATAATTAGGGAAATTGCAATAAGCGTTTTGGATGTCAACAAATACCTTTGACAAAAATGTTAACCCTAAATATTTACTTAAACATCTTTTAAGTAAACAGAAAACTGGATCATCTGTTGTTGAAAACGAGAAAAGCTTTGAATACTATAAAAACTGAAAAATTGGGAATTTTTGTAACGGTAGCAGTAACCAACGAGGTTCAAACCTCAAACCTAGAGTTAACCTTCCATTTTACATTATAAAATGGAAGGTTAACCTGAGTTTGAGGTTTGAACCTCGTTGGTTACTGCTACCGTTAGAGGTTAGCATTCTCGACTTGCATTCGGTAGACCCGGGTTCGACTCTTGTGTCGGCTATCTTCGATTGTGGTTTTTCATGGTTTCCCACAATCCCTTTAGGCAAATGCTGAGATAGTTCCTGTATTATATCGTCCATGACCGTCTTCCTATCCTATTAACAATGCTAACTCTGTCTATATGCTCCATTAAGATATTCTACGATATATAGTGTTTAGTATGTAAGTATCCATGAAGGGTCCGTCTTCCTATAAGTGGAACGCACACTCCTAGGTTATTTCTGTGATTGCTAATGTAATTAAACTTTTCTTTTTTCTTAAGATTTATCAGTAAGGTCTCAAAAGCTTTTTACTCTAAAAGTATTTCATCTAATCCAAAATCACTACTCGATTCCAAAGTATTGGAGAATTTCGATCGAATTGCATGCATAAAAATATCCAAGAATTTTGAAGCAATGAAAAAAATATCTATGATTTCAAGCAAATTTTGCAACAAAAAATGAAAATAAATTCGAACAATGTTTATAAAATTATTCGAGGGTTTTCTTCTATTTTGATAAATGGATTTAATGATTTCTAACCCAGGTTAGAAGAATTTAACGAAATTTAACATCAAAATTTAAGGAATTCGATGAAATTTTGTTAAAATTATTTAAGAATTTTTTTTTAAAAAATGTTAGAAATATTTTAACATTATTGAGCATATTTTAATAATATTCAAAAATGCTTAACAAATTTTATAGAAAAAATAATTAAAAATACTCAAGAATTTCAAAGCAATGCAAAAAAATATCAATAAACTGAAAAAAAAATTAGCGCCAAAAAAAATGAAAAGAAATTCGAACAAAGTTTATAAAAATATTCGTGGGCTTCTAACCAATTTCTTAACAAAATTTCACGATTTTTAACCCAGGTTTGAAGATTTTGCCGAAATTTTCCATACAATTTAACGAATTGAATAAAATATTGTTAAAAAATATTCGAGGATTTTTTTCTTTTAAAAAATGTTTTAAAAAATTCAAAGAAATCAAGAAAATTTAAAAAATATTCAATGATTTCCTACAAATTTTACAGAAAGAAAAACTCGAGGATTTTAAACAAATTTCTTTCAGAAATTAAAGGAAATTTCATTTTTTTTTTCAGGAAGAATCTTCGGAGAAAAAAAGTAAATCTCTCACGGAATCCGATGACCACTCCTCTGTTTCTTGACAACCAAAGCGGCATCCTAAGAAGATCCATTTATTACTCCAAGATGACCCTGGTTTAAGGTTCAGTATGAAAATGCTGATATCAGTAAAATCTTACTGAGAACAGTGCAATTTATACTGATATTAGTATAGCCAATCTGATAACAGTATGAATTATGTTGTTATCAGAACAGTATACTGATGTCAGTAAGCAATTTTATACCGATAACAGCCTACGTAGCATAAGGACTAAAAAATGACGTCATTTTTCGGTCATTTTCTGGTCATTGTTCAAAAATGACGTCAATTACAAAAAAATGACTCAATTTTTTGGTCAGTTTTCTCACAAGAAATGACTACCCAAAACCTGGCTTAAAATGACGTCATTTTTTGTTATTTTTTGCTCAAGAAATGACCACCCAAAAGATAACAAAAAATGACGTTATTTTTTAGGTCATTTTTGGTCCATGAAATGACTACCAAAAACCTGAAAGAAAAGACGTCAGTTTTTTGTCATTTTTTGCTTAAGAAATGACCACCAAAAACCTGGCTAAAAATGACGTCATTTTTATTGTCGAAATAGTCGTCATTTTTTCACATTCTTGCATTCAAAAGGACGTCATTTTTCAGTCATCGTTTTTCGTCATTAATGACGTCAATGACTGACGTCATTTTATGGTCATCTTTTTTGGTCATTATAAAGTCATTAATAACGTCATTTTTGGTCATTTTGCTACGTAGGAGTGGATTTCATACATATATCTGTAGAGTCATACTGATAACAGTCTGAGCTATGCTGTTATCATAATAGCATAATGATATCAGTGAGTAGCGTTCAGCTGATAGAAGTATAACCTGTACCGATATCAGTGTTATACTCGTATCATTTTACCGCACTATTTTATCTGTAAATTGTTTGACTGACATTAGTGTAGCATGTACTTGCCTTTACCAATATCAGTGTTATAAATACATCGGTATAATTTTTACACTTGCCTGTTCTAATGGCAGTGTGAGCCATATTTCATCAGTTGTAATGAATTTGGCTAAAATGCCACTAATGACATTTTAGAATATACTGAACTGATCAGTAGTCCACGAATACCAAAATGCCAAAAAAACGTCATTTTTTGGGCAGTTTACAAAAATTACATTAATTATAAAAAATGACGACATTTTTAGGCAGTTTTCAAAAATGATGTCAATTATATAAAAAAGTATGGCATGTATTGGTCAGCTTTGAAAAATAACGCCAGTCTTGTCCACATAAAAACCTGGCATAAAATGACATCATTTTTCCGTTTAAGATGACGTAATTTTGTTGTCATTATGGCTTCACTAACTGACGTCATTTTTTGGTCATTTTGCTACTAGGAGTGTTACTGAGTGGTTGTTGCTTAGATCAGTTTGTCCCAATTATCAGTATAAATAATATACTTATCCTTCGACCAGGAACAAGAAGAATAACTTTTCCAAAAACAATTTTCACAATTTTTAACCTTTCTTAGGTATAAACGCAATATATATAAATTTTTCAAAAATAGATCTGTACAATTTTTAGCCCTTTCTGAGTATAAATTTTCGAAATTGTGCCCCTATTCCGAATTCTAATTTTTTAAAATTTTCAACCCTTACTATGTAAAAATTTGCAAAAAGTTGCATTCATTCTGAGTACAAATTTGTACAATTTTCCACTTCTTTCAATTACACATTTGCAATATAAAATATTCAACATTTTCCTAGATTAATCGGTTAAATTTTAAGCCATTGACCTAATGGTCAGCCATTTTTACAGAAAAATTTGCAAAATTTGGCACTTTTTCCGAGGACAAAAAAAGCACAATTTCTAAAAAATTTCCGAGCAGGATCAGGTTTACAAAAGTTTCAGATTTATCCTGGGACAAATTTAACCAGATTTTCAGCAATTTTCGAGGAAAAATTTACATAGTTTCTGAATTTTTTAAGTACAAATTTTTGAAATATTACGCAAATTTTATATGCTAATTTTGTATAGTTTTAAGCGATTTTCATTAGTTTATTTTTTAAAATTGTTGTTTTTAACAGCAAGAGACTTTAATTCAATAGAGAAAAGTAGGGGATCGACCCAAAAAGGAGAGGTACAAAGGCTTGACCTGATTGGTCAGTGGCTAAAGGACATAGTGACGTCTTCTTCTTGTTCTCTATGGGGATCCGCCTCTAAATAGCAATGGCGCTATTGCAGGGTGACTTTTATAACACACCCCCTCAAACTGCAATCAGACCCATTCTGGCGGCGAACTTCAGGTGCTTTGGTTGAAATAGCCATTTGGTCAGGATGTCCGCTGGCATCTTGTCAGTTGATAGGTACTGGACTTGGATGGTGCCGGATTCAGCTGCCTCTCGTACATAGTGATACCTGATGTCTATATGCTCGGTACAAGAATGAAAAACAGGGTTATCAACTAATTTGTTTGCACTCTGATTGTCATTGAAGATGACAATTGGATCGCCGCTGT
>JAQGBX010001516.1:0-24494 GCA_034698745.1 Megaphyllum sjaelandicum | reverse complement strand
ACTAAAATGTTGTTTGGAACGCGAATATTGATAATGGAATGTCGCAAATGCACCCATTAAACTAATTTCACGATGCCATACAACCTTCTAAATGGGACCATATGTCTATTTTGTGTCCTTCACATACTTCCTGTGGTTAGTGAGTGCACCACTGACTTCCTATACGTGTGGCCACACAGATGTGTCCCAGTTTCATCTTATTGTTAATATTGTTTTACAGAATGATAACTGCAGCTAATGAAAAAACCTTTTTTCTTCCCGTTTAGGACAAAATCATGCGTATTCCCATTAGAAATTTGTATCGCAGTTTGTCCACGACGCTCAACACAGCTTTCCATCCGAAATTCTGTGTTATTGGCAGCGGACCTGCCGGATTTTATACGGTGCAAGGATTACTGAGGACGTTTCCAAATGCTTCTATCGATATATACGAAAAACTTCCCATACCTTTTGGTCTGTTACGATATGGTGTTGCTCCCATTCATCCAGACGTGAAGGTAGGCCAAACGGTAAAATAGCACAAGTTGCGATTTCAACACTACCGCTACTACCTTGTAGTGAATGCATGCTGCTGGCATGGCATGGCTTCCAATCGAATGTTGGAATAGACTTTAGGAAATTTTTTTCTGACAAAGGAGAAAGTTAGTAAGTTTGGTAAGAGGCTGATTACTGTGATGATTAGAGTAAATCAAGAAACCTAGGATTTCTGTGATCCTCTTTTCATGTATGCCTGCTCAAATGTGTATGGGATTGAATTAAAGTTACGCAAGATTTAGTAAAGCATTAATGCTTGAAAGTAATTTCTACATTATTCTCTTCTAGAATGTCATCAATTCGTTTTCAGCAATGATTCAAAAAGAATGTTGCACTTTTAATGGAAACGTCACTATTGGAAAAGATGTTACTTTGGAGCAATTGCAAAATGCATATCATGCTGTTATCATTGTAAATATAGAATGGTGAAATTCAAAACGGTAGTAACTCTTTCAAATGTTTATAAAAATTAGCAAGTGTAACTTCTAACATTATAAGCATTGACAGTTAGATAAACTTGATTTTGTACAAGTGAAAGAGTTATTAAATGTTTGAGTAACTATGTATTCTATATTTCTAACTTTCTCATGTCGTTTTTTGATGTCTGTTAATGCCACTTCTTTCATCCTCAGTCTAATGGTGCATGTGTTGATAAACGTTTTGGAATACCAGGAGAGGTGGGTTTTCATAAATAATACACATACAGATGTAATAACACGCTTTTTTGATGAATTCTGTTTGATTTTCGTTTTCACGTGTTTTGTAGGATTTGCCGAATGTTATATCAGCACGTTCATTCGTAGGGTGGTATAATGGCTTGCCAGAACATTCAAATGTAACAACAGTGCCAAGTTCTTTATTGTGTCCATGTTGTGACAGATTGCCATCAAAGTTTAAGAATAGTCTTTGCGTTTTTTTTCTCCTTCTAGCTTAAAATTAATTTAGATGTGGAGAAAGTGGCAGTTCTTGGCCAAGGAAATGTAGCACTTGATATAGTCAGGATGTTACTGACTAAAGTTGATATTTTAAGGGTAAAATTTGCAAGAGCTTTTGGAAGGATGCTTGATCATTCTGCTAATTTTTTCGTTAATATATTTGCAAAATTCTTTTAGAAGACTGATATAACAGAACATGCCCTCGAAGCACTTAGTCGGAGCCGCGTGAAAAGGGTTGTGATCATTGGACGAAGGGGACCTTTACAAACGGCCTTTACCATCAAGGAGTTTCGAGATATGTTCTGCATAGAAGGCTGTAAAGGCTTCATCAATAAATCTAACTTAGCAGATGTTAATAAGGATGTTTTAGAAGGTAAGTTGTTGTAGAACAAGTGAAAACATGTGGCCGAGTGATCCAAAAAAATGTAATTTTGAATTTGTTATTGTACTTCCAATTTAATTTCAAAGCTGCAAAAATTGTGTTATGTAGATTTGTTTAAGTTGTTTATTTTTGGGACAACTTTTTACTGTCAATTTTTACAAAAAATATTTGTAAACAAACTCAGTTGATGATGAACTCGCATTAAATTTGCGAAAGCCCATGATTGAAATTATATGTTTGCTTTCATGGATTAACAGGAATGCAGCGACCTCGTAGGCGATTAACAGAACTTATGATTGAAAAATCTACATCAGATGCAATTGACCTTACTAGTGATTCGAAATCATGGGAGATGTTATTTCTGCGAAGCCCTATTGAGTTCTTAGCCTCTCCGGGCATAAACTCTTTAAACGGAATCCGTTTTAGTATTAATTCACTGAAGGCAAGTTAGTCACATTATGATGCAACTGCCTTCTTTGCTTTCAATGAAAAAAATTAAGTTTTTTTTAGGACGTCAATGGCATTCCTCAAGCTCTTCCCGCAGGTGCTGAGGAGACCCTGGAGTGTGGATTGGTAAGCCGCAAAGTTGCAAGAACCATGCTATGTTACTTTGATAGAAATAATAGACATTTCTTTCAGGCATTTCGAAGCATCGGATATTTAACTCAACCCATTGATCCGACGTTGCCGGTGAAGAAGAAGGATGGGGTATTGGACAATGATGATGGACGGGTAAAGGGGAGACCAGGTATAAATATTTTTATATTTTGGTAATATTTTTGAAAGATAATTTGGTAAACTGAAATCTATAACTAATAATGGGATGCTGAAGCAAATGAACAAGAATTATAAAAATTGACTTAAAGACTCTTGATAAAAATAAATCTTCGCCTTTTTTTAACATTTTATGACAGTGGCAAAGAATGATTCAATGGTCCAATGTTTTATGTTTTCTTGTTTTCCCAGGTTTATATTGTAGCGGCTGGGCTTCAATTGGCCCTGTTGGCGTGATTTTATCCACAATGAATGATAGCTTCCTTTTAAGCAAGACAATTCTTAATGATTTTAAAAGTGGAAGACTGAATGATGATAAAAATAAGGAGGGAAGGACTTCCATTATTAATTTATTACAGACCAAAAGTAATTATTTTTCTGTTTTTGAAAGCTGATTGAATGTGCATTTATAATAGTGGATATGACATTTTATTTCTATTTTTTTGAAAGATGTTCAGGTGGTATCGTTTGATGATTGGCTGAAAATTGATAAGGAAGAAGTAAATCGTGGAGCTAAAGTTGGAAAACCAAGGGAAAAGATAACTGACCTTAGTGAAATGCTGGCCATTGCTCGGTGAGTTTTATTGATGTTGTTGGCAATTTCCTCTATTGTAGAGTTTTTGTGGATTATTGATTCAAATCGTACAATTGCAAGAAGAAATTACTGTTCAACCATAATTTTAGCTACAGATACTTGTTTTGTTATAAAATTTCAAACCACTCGAATGGTTATCAAATATGTTATATGTGTAAAAAAGTGTTGCAATGTCCATCAGATTAAAGTTTGTTTATTATTTTTTCACTAAGTCTGTTTTTGATAAATGCCATTTTATCGTTTTTATGACCTGAATGTTCTTTCTATAATGTTCGCTTTGGATGTGATGCAAAAATGCAAGACAAAAAAAAAGGTAAAATTCCATCTTAGAATATTTCTATCACATTTATTTTTCATAATAAATTACAACTATTTAACAATATCCTTAATGCTTACACAAATGAGTTTTATCACGCAAGAAACTCTTTTTTTTTAAACTCACTTCATAAGGTATATAAATCACAAAGAAATTTCGTTATAACTTTTACTCAAATCCAGACACTTCATCGACTTATGTATAATAATTTTACCCAATCGAATAAAACCTGGCATTAATGGGCTATTTTGCCTTTGCCACATATTTGAAATTAGATACCTAACCAAATCCTGAAATGCGTTTAAACACTCCATTATAAGAGGCACTGAGGCAGTCCTTGCTTCAGCTACGTGTTAAATTTACATTCAAGTAGACATTGGGCTACAGCTGAAAATAAACTGCAGTAAAACTAATGCTGTAGTCTCACTTTACTGCAAATTACAGTAGGAAAATTAACTTTTCATTTTTAATTGCAATAAAACTTCATGGATAACAGTATATTTGTTGTTTTAAACTTCCAAAACTTCTGCAGAGTTAAACTGATGTCATTTTTGCTGTGAACTGGAGTGTATTTACGGCTGTTGGCCTAATTTCTGAGAATAGCAGTAAACAAATGCGTGGTATTCTTTTATTTTGAGCAAATTTCCGCGGTAATATTCTTTTCCTTTGATTTTCTTAAGAAAAAGTTCTTACCTCAAGCTTTCTTAGAAGTACGATCCGAATAGATCGGGCTGGAATAGATGACCGAGTGTAGCACATTATATACATTTTGCAAAAGTAACACCAAGAATTTGCGAACAAAAAAATGTCACGAGAAAAACCCTGCATTACATGCCGTTACATTTTGTTCGTCTACAAATAGAAATACAAATGATAATGAACAAATGCTGCCAACTGAAGTAAAATTAGGCTGGTCAGCGGAAGCACAGAGACACGAGAATGGCAATTGCAAATTGTTTTAAAATCTACTCTTGTAGTAAGCGCAAGGATCCCCGTTTTATGAACTTGTATAGTCAATAAATCCCTTCAAGATCATTATCTTCAGAAAAGAAATACCTTAGAAAATTTATTATAACACTTGTACTACACGTAATTTTTAATCCGTGAAAATTACTGTTGAAAAATGGGATATTTTTACACTTATTTTGCTCGAGCGTGCAAGCGAGACTCAGTTCATGCATTGGGATGCCACGCCGCATCGATCAGAATTAAGCTGGTATATCCTGCAAGACAATTCAAGGGTTGATAAACGTGATGTGCACCAGGGGTTGCCAGCGGCTAGACTGTGACAAAGACCTCGTCACTTCGTGCTGCCGTTAATTGGGTGTAATTTCCAGGGATTTGTCAAATGCTCTGGAAACGATGATTGTGGATTAACTTCGATTAGAAGCAGGAACGTGGAGGAGGGAATATTTTTTTTTTTAATTTAAGGAAAAAAAAAATGATTTTATTTTGTTTGAAAGTAAGAATTAAATGATTCAGTTTGTGGCTAGAAAAAACAAAGTGTACATTTTTCAAAATTACTTTTAAATACTACATTTTTAAATATGTCTGAAGATTTAACGCGTCGCTTACAGTGCTAAATATATAAAAGTCAGGGAAGAATGGTTTATTTTGAAAAAGTCAGGGAAATTCAACGCAGTCATGGTGATCCAAAATTAATACTTATACGAGGTTAACTCAAGGCCCATTTTCCGAGTAGAAATTTGCTAAAATTTGAAAAATTTTCTACCTTTCCCGAGTATTAATTTGCAAAATTTTACACGTTTTCCGAGTTACAAATTTGCAATATTGTCCACGTTTTCCGAGGACAAAATTGCGAAATTTCCCTCTTTTTTTTTTTCAAGCACAAATTCGCAACATTTTCCGAATTAAATCTTTTACCGATTAAAAAAATTTCATGAAATTCTAACGTTAATTTTCAAAATTGTCGTTAATAAATTTTTTAATAAAAAAAAAGATTTTTTAGTGTCAATTTTGGAAAATATTTCAATTTTTCACGTTGTCATTGGTCAGGGAATTTTTTTTTTAAACCTGGAAAAGTCAGGGAAGTTGAAAATGAAATTTCTGGGGGAACCCTTGGTTTTTTTGTGTGCTAAAAGTACGAATGAAGTGTCGAGTTCACCAGCTTATGGAAATCGGATTTTACGAATTTTCGTCATCCGAACTTTTGGTCGTCGAAGTCACGTTTCGTTGTTCGATTTTCGATCGGATAATACGAAGTACGGTTAAGACGAACGAGTACTCTGCTTTTTTAATGAAAACTCTATTAATTCCCGAAGTCTGGCCCTCTTTTAAATCGGGGTCGTGGATCTTATAAAAGTAATTTGTTAGCCCGAGGTGGCGCCATCTGTGCCTCGTCTTCTCGGTTATTTGGATTTTGGGAGCGTTCAACCCCCCCTAACATAACCTCCTCCCCTTATTCGAGTAAACAAACAGTTTTTCCTGATAGAGGTCGCTCCCCAGAAACCGGATAGCCCTCTCGCGGCGCCCCCAAGCAACATTTTTCGTTTTTTTGGAAACAGTAAATATACAAAATTTCACCCTAAGTTTTTAATACCGATATCATTTCCGCTACAATTCGGTGTTGAATTTCCAAACATTTAAGGGGAAGGGGTTATTCACCCCCTAAATGTTTCAATTTTAACGTTGAATTGCCAAACGTTATCACTAAACCCCACTTTTCAGTTGAAGTGGAACGAAATGATTAGCTAGAAATTTCACCAAAAACGACATGGTTTAAATTAAATTACATGGGGGTTGTCCTCACCCCCCCCCCCCCCCACAGAAATTCCATGACTTTTCCTGACTTTTCAAGGTTTAAAAGAAAAAAATTCCCCCGACCAAGGGCAATGTCAAAAATTGACATTTTTGCGAAGTTTACCGATGACAAATTTTGAAAATGAACGTATAGAAAAATGTAAAATTTTTTGAAAATTTGCATTGAAAATTTTTTTTTTTAATTTGACAATTTTGTATTCGGGGAAACGTGGGAAATTTTGCAATTTTGTCCTCGGTAAAAAAGGAAAAATTTGCAATTTTGTACTCGGAAATCGTGGAATTTTTAGAAAATAGACATGTTCTTGTCTTGGTAGACGAGTCGTTCTTTTCCACGACTACTCATGGGTGCTCTGAGTGTATTCTTTTTGGACAAGTGGAATTCGCCAAAAGACAGAATTTTTTAAAATTGCACTTTTGGAAATTTTCCACGGAATGCTTTGACCTACTGTATCGAATTGAATTTTTTTTTCAAACCAATCAGCGTGTCAATGTTGCGCGCGTGACTTCACGACTAGCAAAGTACGATTCGTAAACTCGCTTCTGTCTGAGTCTCGCTATTAGGGGTACTCAGTCAGGAGCAGCTTAGCGAATTACTAGTCACTGTCATTTACTCGTGTATTTTCTCATATCCACTCAAGATGCATGGCGGCGGCCATGTTGCCCACTTTTCATAGGTCATTTTTTTCCATCGCATATGTATACTCACTCGATGTGATGTCCATCGTCGTCCGTGTAACTTCCGTGTCGATGGACGTCGATGTCCGAGTCGATTCCTTTGTCGAAATCCATGTAAAAAGAGTCCCGGGAGTCGTTTGAACCACGCCTCAGACACAGGCTCAAGTCCAGGCTGCTCTGGTCATCGTCCGAGCAGGTGGCCGTAGTCGCCGTCGTCGTCGCCATGCTTCAACCGCTGATGCTGACCAACGGTCAACACTCGGTGCATGGATGCTGCACCTAACGTACTATATACTTACTAGACGCAATATTCACGAACGAACAATTTGTCCAAATTGCGATGGTCAATGCTTGGACGGTGAAGCTCAGACGTCTTCGAAAATTTTGACCAAAGTCCACTAGCAAGATGCTTACTACGCACAATATTTAGAAAGTAATACGAACATGTTGTCCGAGTCCACTTTTTGCTGTTGTCCAGATTGCGATGGTCAGCGCACTGCGGGTCAAACTTGGATGTCTTCGATTCTTGACCAATGTCCACTCGCTTTGTTTAATTTCCAGTACGATATATTTTAGCGAGTTGATTGTAAATACTTCTACGCAAATTCAGTCCATGTCCAAATTTCTTTCTCGGTTTTCAATGGTTTTCAAGTGGTTTTCAACCAACCATTTGTGGTCAAACTTGGACGTCTTCGGTTGTTGACCAGTGTCCACTCGCTTTATTTTCAAGTCCGATATATATTTTAGCGAGTGAATGTTAAATATTTTACTCAAATTCAGTCCATCATTGTCCAGATTTCTTTCTCGGCTATCAACGCTACATGCATGTGGTCAAACTTAAACGTCTTCGATTCTTGACCAATGTCCACTAGCTCGCTTTGTAGTTTTTCAAGCCCAATATATATTTTATCGAGTGAATGGTAAATACTTGTCGCAAATTCAGTCCATCATTGTCCAAATTTCTGTCTGGGTTTTCAACCCACCAGTTGTAACGATCAACGCTGTGGTCAAACTTGGACGTCTTCGATTCTTGACCAATGTCCACTCCGGGGTTGTTGTTTTTTTAGCACAATTTTCTGCCCAGTTTCTTTCTCGTCACGAATTACATAAAAGTCGGTCCTCTTCGCGTGGTCGATGCGTGGGTCAGTTTTTCACCTTTTTCGGTTGGCTTTCTCGGACGTTGGCTGGACCTTGAGAAGAAGCATTTTCCGTTGTTCTTGCAATCTGACGTTCGGAGCACATTTCTTCCTTTGGCGTGCTTGTTGACACTGAAAATTTTCACTCTGGTTTTCACATCATTTTACCTTCATTTTTCTTCAGTTTTTTCTTCAGAATGTCCTCCGATTTTTCAGTCTGGACACTAGACCTAAATCCTCGTCGTTATTTGACCATTAGACGCTTTTTCTTTTTTTTTTTTCAAGGTGTTGAACTCGACTCTCTTCTCCTCTTTTTCGGTTCACTTCCAATAGGCTTTGGCGAGCGTCCAAAGACACGGGAGG
This sequence comes from Megaphyllum sjaelandicum, assembly GCA_034698745.1. Lineage (NCBI taxonomy): Eukaryota > Metazoa > Arthropoda > Diplopoda > Julida > Julidae > Megaphyllum > Megaphyllum sjaelandicum. The sequence goes on along the minus strand of JAQGBX010001516.1, from coordinate 16,003 downwards.
AACAAACCCTACACCCCTCGAACACCCCTTCAACTGCCCCGGGAGGTGCTGCCATCTGTGGCGGGGAAGGTCTGCAAAGTAAGGAATTTCCACAATTCAACGGGAAGATGCTAACGGCTCCTCAAAAGTGGACTAAAAGAAACAATTTCCGGCTAATTATGGCACGAAAGATGCTAAACCCAACCTGAAAAAAAACGGGCCGACCTCATTAAGACGAATTATACGAGGGAATTTATATGTGCGAGATTTGAATAGTTCGTATTATCGAAAGTCACCCCCAAATCTAATTACAACCTGACAACCTGTAGGTACTCCAAGTTTAGAAAATTCAGAACGTACTTCGTTGAAATACGATGGGTTTTATATTACGTTAAGGCGAATTCTAAGGGTTCCCCTAGACCTGAAAAACCTGGAAAAAATCAGGGAACTTGAAGATGACCTGGAAAAGTCAGGAAAGAATGGTTAATTTTGAAAAAGTCAGAGAAATTCAACGCAGTCGCAGCGATCCAAAATTAATACTTCTACGAGGTTAGCTCAGGGCCCATTTTCCGAGTAGAAATTTGCAAAAAAAAATACATTTTCGGAGTATGGATTTAAAAAATTTTCCACGTTTATACTATGTACAAATTTATACAATTTTCCACGTTTTCTGAGTATTAATTTGCAAAATTTTCCGTTTCCTGAGTACAAATTCGCAAAAATTTCCACGTTTTCCGAGTGCAAATTTATAAAATTTTCCACGTTTTTCGAGTCCAAATTGGCAAAATTTTCCAAGATTTCCGAGTACAAATTAGCAAAATCGTACACGTTTTCCGTGTACAAATTTTAAAACTTCCGTAGGTTTTCCGAGTACAAATTTTCCATATGTTCCGAGGACAAAATTGCGAAATTTCAAACTTTTTTCCGAGCATAAATTTTCAACATTATTCTCTTTTTAAAAAATTTTTATGCAATTTTTTTTACATTAAAAAAAGAAACATTTGGAAACATTTCATTTGATATGCCTATGAAATTATCTTCGAACACTTTGGATTTCTCACCTCCCAATTTCCGGCGAAATTTTCGTCAAATTGTGGTTTTTTTTTTGGTGTTTTTTTTCTAATCCTATAAACGAAATTCACGAGTTGGTGCGAAATTTTGGGTTTTGTCCTAAATCTGATTTTAGTTTAAAAAATGGGTTGTATTTTTGTACGATCGTCCGGCAAGACCGGACATTGTCCAGTACGTTAATCGGTGCTTCTGGACGATCTGTCCAGTTTCTCGCCTCGTCTCGTTGACCTTCGACCCTAGCGGAATTAGGTTCATCGAATTTTACACGGGTGCGCAAAATTTGCTATTTTTGAACCATGCAGCTGGACCTTTTTTTCTGAAAGCTTTTTAATTGTTGGCGTTGATTGAAATGTTGAAATTAAAAAATATTGACTGTGGGTGAGGAAAAACATTCAACATTCGTTCGTTTTTCTTCCTCTGTCTAGACAATAGCTTTCTCGATTTTAAATTGAATTGTGATAGCGTAAATAAATAAATAAAAGTAACATTCCATTAACAATAGAACGCCCAATATGGGTCTAGTAATGAAATGTTCTGTAATGTAATGACTAAGTATAGTCTAGGCTGAAATTTTTGACAGTTTGGAAGATTTTTCGAAAGTTTGGCAAATTGTCGCCAATTTTTCGACATGATTTTTGCCAATTTTACAACAGTTTTGAGAATTTTTAGACAATTTACAGTTTAGCGAATTGTCAGACAATTTGGCAAATTTTTGACAGTTTAGAAAGTTTGTGGACAGTTTTGCGAATTGTCGACAATTTTTCAACATTTTTGCAAATTTTACAACAGTTTTGCGAATTTTTCGACATTTTTGCGAATTTTTTGACATCATTGCGAATTTTTCGTCAGTATTGCAAATTTTCCAACTGTTTTTAGCGAATTTTCCGACATTTTTGCAATTTTTTTGACGGTTTGGAAGATTTTTCGACAGTATTGCGAATAATTTTCGACGGTTAGGAAAATTTGTCGAAAATTTTGGAAAATTATTTGACAATCGCGAAATTGTGAGAAAAATTTGGGAAATTATCGACAAGTCGCGAAATTGTGGAAAATTGGCAAAAAAAAGTGCCGAATATTAGAAAATTTGTCGAGAATTTGCGACATTGTCGTAAAAGTTGTAAAATCGTCGAAAATTCGCAAAATTGAATAAACATTTGAACAAGTGTCGAATAGTGACAAAATTGGGAAAAAATATCTCAAATAATTGCCCAGCTCCGTGAATAGATAGGAAGTGAGACATTGATAAAAAAGATTTTTTTAATAATGATATCTGTGGAGACAAAATATTGAATAACGCCATGCAAAATTCTAGTATTCTAATCGAAACTAATTCATCCTTGATTCCTATTTCCTGCTTATGATTTCCGCTTATTCAGTTGCACTTACAGTATCATTACTTTTCGCACTTGAACGTCATTTTTATTGGTCTACGCATTTAACACTAGCAAATCGTTTTATGGAGCTTTAATTATGCTAATAGTCTAATCTAACTAATTCTAACACATTTCAAAGTCAACTCAACAATTTCAAAAAGGGAAATTTTGAAGGGTTCCCCCAGATCTGGAAAACCTGGAAAAGTCAGGAAACTTGAAAATGACCTGGAAAAGTCAGGGAAGATGGTTAATTTTGAAAATGTCAGGGAAATTCAACGCAGTCATAGTGAGCCAAAAGTAATACTTCTACGAAGTTAGCTCAGGGCTCATTTTCCGAGTTGAAATTTGCAATAATTTTCCACGTTTTCCATGTGCAAATTTACACAATTTTTCCACGTTTTCTCAGTATTAATTTGCAAAATTGTCCACGTTTTCCGTGTACAAGTTTTCAAAATTCTTTAGGTTTTCAGAGTACAAGTTTTCAAAATTCTCTAGGTTTTCCAAGTACAAATTTTCCACATTTTCCGAGGACGAAATTGCAAAATTTCCCACTTTTTTCCGAGCACAATTTTAAATTCAAATTTAAAATTCGACATCCTTCTCCTTAATATTCCACAAAAGTAAATTCTACCCAATAACAATTGTAATTTCAATAAATTAATTCTAATTTACATTTCAATTCAAAAATTTTATTTCGACGCATCTACGTACGTTACTTTGAATATGATATTATTTTTTTAAATATTGATTTAAATTCTAATTTGAATGTTACGTTAATTCGAACGTGAGATTAATTTTAATGTTTATTTATATCAATTCTAATTTGATTTTTAAGTTAATTTTAATTTTAATTTTATTAAATTAACTTTTAATTTAGATTTCAGTTCAAATTTGAATATGACATTAATTTAAATGTATATTTAACTTTACGTTAAATCGAATTTTAGTTTAATTTGAATTTGAATTTCTGTATTAATTGCAATAAATTAATTCTAATTTAGATTTTCAATTCAAAATTTTAATTTTACCCTACGTAAATTTGAAATTAATTTGAAATTATATTTCAATTTTATTTAAATTTTGATATGTTATTTGGTTTGAAAATTCCCCTAACTTTGACAATTTCATGTTACTAGAGATGGTTTCCCCCTTTGCGAACGCCCCCTGGTGTCCTGGTGTCTCCCCTCCCCCTTATATTTCCTGGGCTTTTGAATTCCCCCTTCGTTGGATGTTCTTTAAAAAGAGAGGGGGGAATAATCCTAGGGGGTGACATCATCGTACATTTCCACTCGTACATTAAAAGCCGCTTTCCTTCGTTCCTGGAATTAAGGGGAGGGGCTGAAAATCCACATTAGAGGTACTCAGGCTGAGGCACTACGAATCGTACTTTGGACGTCGTAAAGTCAATCGCGCAAAATCGGGAGCTGATCGATACCTGGTGTTAGTTCAGGACCCATTTTCAGAGTAAAAATTTGCAAAATTTTCCACTGTTTAAAAAAAGTACAAATTTGAAAAAATCTTCCACGTTTTCATAGTATAAATTTAAAAAAAAAAATCCACGTTTTTCGAGTACAAAATTTTGAAAGTTTTTCCACGTTTTCAAAGTACAAATTTGAAAAATTCTCCAGGTTTTCCGTGCATAAATTTTGAAAATTTTCCACGTTTTCAGAGTGCACATTTTTGGGAATTTTCCGCATGTTCCGGGCGGGTGCAAATTTACGAAACTTTCTACATTTTCCGAATGTAGAATTTTCAAAATTGTCATTAGTATAAATTTGACAAAATACGTCAATTTTTGACATTGCCATTGCATGGTCAGGGATTTTTTTTTAAACCTGGAAAAGTCAGTTACGTTTAAAATGAAATTTGTGGGAGAATCCCGATAAACAGCTAGCGTTTAACGTTTAACGGAGCTGCGTCGATTGATTTCAATTCAATAAATTATACTTTATTATCTGAAAATATCGCACGTACCGACAAAATCGATCAATTTTTAATTGCGATTAAGATCGTCCGAATCTACGTGTATATTAGCTATAGTTAGACGAAGATGATTAATGAAAAGAAAAAAGTTATTAATCTGATAATTCGTTTCGATGATTATAAAACGTTCGTAAATATATTTGTCGATGTCTCATGCAGTCCGAAAGTAGCAGCGATTTTCGTCGTCCTTTCGCGAAAATGGTGGCAGTGGGAACCAAAATGGGAGTCGGACAATTCCCAAATACAGTAAAACCTGGAAAAGTGACCACTTTTAGTGTATTGTTTTTTCTAGTGTACAAAAAGGTCTCTGTATAGTGACCATGACCACCTGTCTATTGCGTACAGAGACCAGTGTGTGTTGTCGTTTTGGCAATTTTGACATTGTCAATTTACTTTAAAAATTGACCTGATAACGGACGAGTCACGTTACATCTTGCTTTTAACCCATGGACATGACGATTCTGTACTTTTTTGGTTTTGTGGTTTTTTACTACGTGTATTACAGTCTCATGTAGAAGTGCAGTGAAGCCTACATGTTCATTAGGGGTACTCAAAATAATTTCGTAATTGCGTACGTTGCGCAAAATGCGTATCGTAAAATTTGGCTCCGCCCAAATGACGCCTGCGCATGCGTGCTGTACGCTGCTTTTAAAGTGAGTTGAAGATTTCAAATATTTTTTTTTTTCGTATTTCAGCGTAACTTAGGTACCAAGCGTATTTTGCGTATCATAAGCATAAATAGGTAAGCATTTATAAACATGTTGGCTGAAGATCTTTATAACTTCTTACCTATTCTTATCATTAAACCTTAAACGTTTTTAGCGGCCGTAAAAAAAATGTACGAAAATGAAGTGAGCATTTGCAAACGGAGCTACGGAGCTTTTTAAGGAACTTTTGGTTCATAGCCCTTCGTAGGTCGCTCCGCCTACGAAAATGCGCACTTTTCGTACCGCCCTGAAAACGGTACGAAAAGTACGCAAATGCCGGCATTTCCCTCCAGATTTTCGAATACACGTTTCGATTAAATAGTCGACACGCAGCGCAGAATGCATTTTTCTCAAGTTTAAATTTCGCTCTTTAGGGGCCATCCAGAAATGATGTCACGCGATTTTTTAAGTTTTTCAGACCCCTTCTCTCCCCCCCTATGTCACAATTTGTCACAAATTCAGCATACCCCCCCACCCCTTAAAGCCGTGACATCATTTCTGGATGGCCCCTTACCGCCCTATCGCACCGATTTTTTTGGTTTTTTTGGTTTTTTTTTGCACCGACGACGTCGTAAAACGCCGCGTTCGGAGGCAGGCAAAGACGCAACCTGTAACGTATTTTTTTTTTTTTTTTTTTTCGTGATAGATTATCGTAATTACTCGATGATGCAGCAACCAGCAACGAGCTGCATGAACAAAAAGGAAAGTGAAAAAGGAGGAGGAGGATGAGGTGGAGGAAAAGAAGCGCCCTCTCGCTGGCGTTAATTACATCCTACTAGGTCAAGTTTATATCTTCTTCTTCTCCTGGGGAACGTTTCGTTTTTCGGCGCTGCCGAAATAGACGAACCAGCCCACTTTTAGTTCCCGGCTTTCAAAAAATCTGATTCCAACTGATAAAAATTGAACGTTTTTTCCAAGTCTTCTGCACCGTTCATCGTTTTCGTAGTGGAAAAATCTGGACGAAAAGAAAAATCTGAAGGTAAGACACGTTTCGACGCAGTTTTTCATGTCCATACCCCGTACCCGTATCGTCCCGGGACGGTAGGCACACCGTGCACCCCGGACCAGGCGTAGAAATGCGACAACTCCTGACAACTTCTGGGTGCTATTGCACGGGTTGCTCCAGATTGTCGTCGGTTCGTAGCTCTAGTTTTCGCGAATGAAGTCGATTTAGTCCCGGACAGCTCGAGTTTGTCGCGTCGGGAGGCGGGGCTACGAGTTTCTATTGGTTGGGTGCATTTGGTACTACTTCGAGCCATTAATTGGTGCGATTGCATGGGGCAATCACGTGTGCTGGGTATGATTCGTAATTGAAGGATTGAATGGATGACCCCCGCGTGTTTCCTTCTTCTCCCTCCCATCTCTTGCCCCGCTTGGTTGCCATGGCGATACCTAACCCAGGGTTCCCTCCAGACCTGGAAAACGTTTAAAATTCAGGGAAGAATGATTTATTTTGAAAAAGTCATGGAGATCCAAAATTAATACTTCTACAAGATTAGCTCAGGGCCCATTTTCCGAGTGGAAATTTGCCAAAAAATTTCCACATTTTTCGGAGAAATTAAGATTTAAAATTTTTTCCACGTTTTCCATGTACAAATTTACACAATTATCCACGTTTTCTAAGCATTAATTTGCAAAATTCTCCACGTTTCCTGAGTACAAATTTGCAAAATTCACCACATTTTCTGAGAACAAATTTGCAAAATTTTCCACGTTTTCCGAGTACAAAATTGTCAAATTTCCCCCGTTTTTTCCGAGCACAAATTTTCCACACTTTCCGAATACAAAATTTTCACGCAATTCTTTTAAAGTTTTTACAAAAATTCTATGTTGATTTTCAAAATTGTCTTTAGTTAATTTATTAAAAAAAAAAAAAATATTTTACAGCATCAATTTTGGAAAATGTAAATTTTTCACGTTGTCATTGGTCAGGGAATTTTTTTTAAAACCTGGAAAAGTCAGGGAAGTTAAAAATGAAATTTCTGGGGGAACCCTGAAATATCAAATAGCTTCATTTTTTATTTAAATCGATTGCATGAAAAAATGCCATGATTTTGAATGAAAATGTCCGATTAACCGATTATGTCAGATTAATGTCATCGTAAGAAATGTACTAGATGACGTCATATGAATTTTAGTAACGGCCCGGGCAAAGCCGGACAATGCGGGTAGTATTATAATAAAAATAAATGAAAAATTAAAACCAATCAATAATTGAAAATAATTATAAATATGAATTCAAAATAATTACAAATAAATACAAATTTAAAAAAATCAATATCTTTTAAAAATAAATTAAAATGCAATAAAATAACTTTAAAAAAAATGATGCTAAAATGCTATTGATATTGAATAAAATTGACTTTTAACCAAATAATTTAAACACTCGTTAAACTAGTATAAAATAATGACAAAATTAAATCTTGCTGACCGACGATTAAATTCGGTAATTTGTATTAATCGCCAATTAAGTTCAGTTTCTCGAGGCCTACATGTATATACATGTATATTCTCCAGTTACCCTAACGGGGCTTTGGTGCAACGTCCACTTGGCCACACACCATTTTTTAAAATTTATTTGATTTTTTAAGCACAATTAATTTGGAGTGTATATTTTTAGGATTGATAATATCCGCCTTGGACTGGACTGGTCAATTATGGCTAAAATGGCGCCGGCCAATCAGAAGGAGTCGAACGAAGAAGAGGACGAGGTGGACGCTCTCAGCACTTCCTCGGACATTTCGAGCAGCTCATCGGAATTCCCACTGGCCGAAAGGTAAGATCATTAAACTATCGTTAAATTTAACGGACGATTAAAAAACGTTTCCCTAAATTACATCGTCGATGACGGTTTTTAACGGCCGATTAATACAATTCCGCGTTTGCTGGCAGCGCGGTAGTTGCATGAGGCCGATCGATTTAACGGCTGGTTAACTATATAATCGGCCATTTGGAGTGGTCATCGAGTGTCGGGCTACACTCGTTAACTCTGAAAGTTTGTTTGGGAGAAAGTAAACTAGACATCGGAAGATAATCCAATGCATTTGCTCAGTTCAAAATTTGGACTTCGGGGTTGGGGTCAGAGGTCGAGGCGGTGACCTTCCATAGCACCCCCTCAGTGGATTGATTATTAATTGGCGTTACCACGACTAGTTAAGGATGCTTTTTTTCATGAAAAGAAATTGATTAGTTTCCAAATCAAAATTTCCCAAAAATATCATAATTTTTAACTAATTTTCCTCTTAGTTTTTACACTTAGTTTCCTAATTGTTACCCAACATTTTATATTTTTTACACATAAATTTCAAAGTTTGTAGACACAAGTTTCCTTATTTTTTACACATAAATTTCACAATTATTACACATAGATTTCCAAATTTTTTCCCAAATATCTGAATTTTTACACAAACTTCCAATTTTGAAACAAACATTTCCTGAAACAAATTTTGGTGCTAGTGTTTACGCATAAAATTCCTAATTTTTACCCAAAAATTTCCTAATTTGTATCTATAATTGTTCGAAAATTTTATTTAAAATTGTTCGAAAATTTTATTTAAAATTGTTCGAAAATTTTATTTAAAATTGTTCTAAAATTTTATCTAAAATTGTGTTCATGTTAAGGCAAAAGTGCCCTGTTTTTAAGACAAAAAAAATTCCACTTATCAAGGCAACAAATATTTAGACAAAAAATTTAAATTTTCAAGATGAAAATATCGAATTGTACGACAAAAATTTCCTTTTAAGAAATATTCCTACGAATTCCTTCTAAAACTTTACCACATTTCTTACAATTAAAACGCCCGTATTCTGAAAATTATCTCCTATTGGTTTGGTTAAGATTTTTACAAAATCTTAACCAAACCGGGACCCACAAATTTCACAATTTCACACATTCACGCACTTCCCAAATTTTCCCAAATTTGGTAAACATTGCCAATACCGTTCGTCGTCTATTTAGCCATCAGTATTTTAGGGTCAGGGTCATAGGTCGTCTCGTTGTCCATTCATCTCGCAGCTCAATAGTCGAGATAATTTTCGTAATTGATCGTAAATCGATTTTTACGGGCTTATTTTTCTGCCAACTTTTTCGCACCTTTGGAGGGATGGATGCGAAAAAGGGTGAGGGGTGGGGGGTGGGGGTGCGGGACAATTGCCCAAGTCTTGCGTCATCCCGGTGGGGTGGGGTGAATCCTGCGGTTAATCCGGTTGCTTCTGGCCTGATCCGTTCTAACAGCTCGTTAATAGTTGGCCAATATTTGCTCCCCTCGACTGGGTGCAGCTGAGCCAAGCGCCATTTTGTTTAATTAGCTCTTAATCCGAAGTTTGATTAATTCGCGATTATCGTTTAATCGTTTCGACGAAGCGGGTACGTCCTAGCCCCGCACGGTTAGGACATTTTATATGGCCCAACAAGTTCTATTTTTAATCCGAAATTAACTTACCGGTAAGGCATTTTGGGGGGAAAAGACCCTGAATTAAGTTAAACTTTTAATTATTAACTTAATAAAATAATCATTATATTTGGACATCCTGTATTCCAGACTTGAATTGAAAAATATATACAGTATAAGGTCGAACCTCGTTAAGACGAATCTCAAGGACGTCTGCATGCAGTGTTGTAAAACATAAAATGTCGACGTTCTAACTGTAATTACTTTATATAATTTACATGTAAATAGAAATTAGCTGGAAGGCCCGGCATTGCCCGGGCTGTACTTACCGATAGCGACGAAGTAAGGCCCAATAAACGAATGAAATGCGAATCATGATTTTCCAAAATTTGACTCCCCGGCCTGTCCACATTGTGTCCGGTCAATCAGAACGACCTTTTTTAATGGCCCCTAAGCCACAAAGACGTCCTTTTTGAATGGCCCCTTCCCACACGACCACACAAAAAAGATTGCAAATTTGTCTTAAAAGAAGTTGGAATTAAATTTTCAACATTGACAGTGTTGAACATTTTGAAAAATTAACAAGTTTAAAATTTCACTCGGATATCTTTTCCATAATAGAGGTACTCAGATAGATATGCCTTACTAATGGCACTTTTGTGGAAAATCGACACGTTAATTGCTTTTAAAAAATGCTTTCGAAATTTTTTTACTGGTGTAGCGCCATCTATGATCAGAACGTTAAGCTGCAGGCTGATGGAAAATCGATCTGAATTATGTGAAATTATTTCGTGGCTGATTAATTTGACTTGCATTCGTTTTAATTGCACGGAATAATTCCGCAATAAGTTTTTGAGTAAAAATAATCTTAATTTCGCTCGGATGAATGTCTCGATTTTGATATCCGATAATTTGTTATTGCGCCAAAAGTGGTTGCGTCGATAAAGCTGTCAACTCGTTATACATGTAATCGTTAAATCGATTAATTGCATGCATGGTGCTACTTTTTTACAGATTAATTTTGTCTAGAGGGCGGTTCTAATTGAATTTTGAACAAACAGTTCATAGGAATTTCCTTCAGTTGTGACATTTTGGGGCGTCAATATAACCAATTAGGACTCTCAATTTCGTAAAATTTTCAAGATTTCAAAAAACCTCGGAACAATTTTGCGAAATTTTCATTAGTTAATTTTTTTAATTTCTCAAAATTAGTTTAATTATACATACTTTAATTTTATAAAAATATCAACATTTCGAAAACTTTAAAAAAATTCGCAAAATTTTCAAGAATCAAAAAAACTCGGCAACATTTACCCATGTTCCTTTCGTAAAATTCTCAAGATTTCAAAATTTTTGCTAAATTTCATAGGTATTTTACAACCTTTTCGAAGACAAAATTGCAAAATTTTCCACGTTTTCAGAGGACAAATTTGCAAAATGTTTTTCCACGTTTTCCGAGGATAAATTTTCAAAATTCTCCACGTTTTCTGAGAACAAAATTGCGAAATTTCCCACCTTTTCCACGGACGAATTTTCAAAAATTTTCCACGTTTTCCGAGAACAAATTTTCAAAATTGTCCACATTTTCGAGGACAAAATTGCGAAATTTTCCACGTTTTCCGAGGATAAATTTGCAAAACTTTTCACGTTTTCCGAGTACAAATTGTCATTGGTATTAATTTTGTCATTGTCATTAATTTTGCAAAATATTTTCATGTGTCGATTCTGCGAAATATGTCAATTTTTGACATTGCCATTGGTCGGGGAAATTTTTTAAAACCTGGAAAAGTCAGGAAAGTTGAAAATGAAATTTCTTGGGGGAACCCTGTCAGAAATGAAAATTGGGCGTTTAATTTTTGTGCCTTGAACGAGAGTAATTTCTCCGAAAACGAAACTTGGCACTTTCGCCCTAGAGGCCTCTTTTAATCAAAATGTGAGTAAACGCTCGCTTAATTGAGTCTATCAGTTAGGGGGAAGAAAAACAACTTACTGTATTACCATGCAGACTACGATTTGAGAAAATATACTGTAACTTAATTTGCGGAAAATAAAGTTCCCATCTACCCTCAAAGGTCGTCGAGTTCACCGGGAAATTCGCATTATTTACTTGCCCGTGTGTTTTTTTTATTGTTAGTGATGTTTTTGATATCAAATTTTTTTTAAAAAAGTACATTTATTTTATACATGTATATAGCGTAAGGGTGCTTACACAACAAAACTTCCAGGCAAGAATGTTACGTTTTTTTACCACTAGCGCCAACCAGCGGGAAAATATTGGTAATGCATTTAAATTACCGATGGTTCGCCCGCTGGTTGGCGCTAGTGGTAAAAAAATTATCATTCTTAATTTAAAAGTTTTGTTGTGTAAGCACCTTTATACTGATAAACTTATTAAGACTATCGTTTATTTACTCATCAAAGATATCCCAATATGGCCGCCATGCAGCGCCTGGCTTCACTTCGCTAGCACGGTTGTTCAATAGGAGCGAACGTATTTTTAAAGCGGCGAATGAAGCCTCGCTTTCTAAACCTGTTAATTTAGACTTTATTAACTTAAAATCTTAAATCCACTGGAAGATAAGTATTCTGAGCTCGATTTCTGTCAAAATATGTTTAGAATAATCATTCTAAGATGCTATACCAGCGCCATCTATCGCCGTTTAAAGAAAATCGGCTAACATTTTTTTTTTTTTTTTTGACCCCAACAAACTTTGGAAGCAACCCTTCGACGTTTTATTTATCCGAGAACTCGCCCTTTGACAAATACGCCAATGATAATTTCATGTTTATCAATTTTCTTTAAATTGTTACATCACATGTTTTCATCGTGTAAAGGGGCTCGGAACGTTCTATTTTCGTTAGGCTGTTGTCAAGGGCGGTCACCGAATAATCCCAATTAACCCCTTGTGAAATCCGAGTGCTTTTTTTTTTACTTTTGTTTACGCAAGATGTCCTTTTAGTTTGCGCACTTTTCGTTTACTGTAACAGTACAGTGCGAAAATTAAATATTTTAGTTGGTTTGTTTTTTTCTACCGAGGCGTGAGCCGCCATGACGTCATAATCTAATCGACGATTAAACTCCATTTTATTTTTAAGTAAGGGTACCTTTGAAGCTCGTTTCCTGATCAGTATCCATGGAGTTACAATTAATTCTTGTGACACGCAGTCGGGATGTGACGTCACTTTCTCATCATTAACTTCCTCCCGGCTTCCCGATTGAATAACGTCGGGGAAATTGGTATCGATGACGTCATATCCTGATTATCCAATGGTCGACTCGCTATCGTTTGACCTGCTTTGACCTCGTGACGTCTCTCGCGCGTTGCATAAGAGACACGTTAGATGGCGCCACCAATTATCCAGGCCTAGCTTAAATTTCAAAATTCAAAAACCGCCAAAACACGACTAAAAAACGTTAGTTATAAAACGACGTTTCTCCACCTATGTGGCATTCTCCAAGTTTACTGTTGAAAAATACAAAACAAAATTTCGTGAAATTTTCAAAAAATTCGAAAAATGTTCCAAGATATCAGTGTTCCCCCAGACATGGAAAACCTGGAAAAGTCAGGGAAATTCAACGCAGTTATGGCGATCCAAAATTAATACTTCTACAATTTTAGCTCATGGGCCCATTTTACGAGCAGAAATTTGCAAAACCTTTCCACATTTTCGGTGTACAAATTTTCAAAATTTTCCACGTTTTCCGATTAGAAGTTTTCAAAATTTTCCACGTTTTCCGTGTAAAAATTTGCAACATTTTTCACGTTTTCATTTAACATTAGTAAATTTTGCAAAATATTTTCCTTTGTCAATATTCCCTGTGTTAATTAATAATTGACATTATCATTGGTCAGGGAGATTTATTTTTTTAAGAAAACGGGAAAAGTCAGGGAAGTTGAAAATTAAATTTCTGGGACGACCTTGTGCAAGTAAACATTTTCAATTTTGAAGCAAAATGTTTGCGGAAATTTAATGAACACCCCTCGTATATATACAAACTACGGTTTAAACGAAAAACAAATTGCAGTCCGTTGTAGGCCGATATAGTTCGTTTTAACGAGGTTCGATTACATCCATAATCCTAACCAGGCAATTTTGAAACTAACGGCGATAGCACCTCCCAAAACAACCTCTAGTACATGTACGCACCTACATGTATAGTGTTCTACATGTACATAGGAGATGTCTGGGATGGTGGTACCAAGAGGTACATCACCCCCCACGAGCGTCCATTTTTTAATTTTTTTTCCCAACTCCTAAATATTGCTAACGTCGAGGCGACGCTTTCGTTAAGTGTACTCATAATGTTCATCGCTCACGAGTGTAATTATCGCAATTAATGAAATTGTGCTGAATGGCTTTATGCCGGTTGGGATTAGGTTCCCATCGGCACGGTGATCCGTAGCGCCTCCGTAACAAATACAAAATGGCGGTAGATATACGAAATGAACGCTTAATTATAGCCACGATTAAGTGACACCGGTGTATTAATTGATGACGTTCAATTAATAGCTCTCTCGATCCTCCCATGTCGCATCAAAAAGCGAGTGTTGTTCAAAGATCGAGTTTAATATCCAATCGGATGTCCACCGAACACGACTTCATTAATTTAATCCCCTGAAGTTTTAATCGAAAACTATAATTAAGGGCTACTAATTGTACCTTAATCGAGCGCGCTCCAAACATGACGGAAATGCAGGAGCAGCAACAGGAAGAACTGTTGCATTGCCACGATGAGGACGATGAAGTGGTCAAGGATATCATGCGTCTGCGTAGGCCGGACAGGCTACTCAGCCTCAGCTCCACCATTGGTGCCACCGATTGCAGGTAACGCCCCTGGGCCTTAGCTGATGGGAGATCAATTTTGATCCGACGTCGTCTGCTATATGCTTCATCGGTTCGATAATTGTCCATTTTTCTTAGTTTTTGCGTATATACATGTATACGGAAAAACCTATAAAAAGCGACCACCTGTTTATGTTGACCACTTTTTACTATAGTGAAGTATTTTCACGCAGTTTCGAAACTTCGTGAAAATTCTGCGTAGTGATCAGCTGCATGTCTATTAATTGTGTAGGTTATTACACGTGGGGAAAGGGGGGTCAAATGTGATTCGGATCAAAACTGTTTTAACACACTAATTTTCGACGAAATGTTTTTTTAGAATATACAACGAATAGAATGTACGATTATAAAAGTGAAATCAATTTTTAAACTTGTCTATACATGTATATGGAAATGTTAACGGTCCATTAAACTTGCAGCATTTGTCATTCGATGGAAAATGTGCAGTAATTCGAAAAAAATCATAATCTGAAAAATTCGATCATTTGGCGTTATAAGGTGTTAAAATCAAACGGACCGTTACCATTTCCATAGTATAAATTTGAAAATTGATTTCACTTTTTAATCGTACACGTTAGAATTTGTTCTATTTGTTGGATATTCTAAAAAATATATCATCGTCGAAAATGTTACTTATATCATCAGTTAAGCAATTGCAGTTACCACCAATTAACATGTATTAAATTTAGCGACTGGCTTTTAATGTTTATTCCGCGCCGTGACAACTTCGATAATCTTCAAGTTTAGCAATCTGACAACTTGGCGGTGAACTTGAATGTGTAATTTGTTTTCGTTGAAATAATTTTTTAAAAAAAAACATATAATCGTCCGTGACGCAATTGCAGCTCACGTTAGTTTATTGAAGATCATAAACTCGATTAGTCTGAACTCGGGTGCAATGCGAGTTCTGATTATCATATTTTTAAACGTGAAAGAGGAATATATTTTCAAATATCATTATATTTTTAATAATTTTTTTTTAATAACAGACCATTCAAGTTTGACGCGATGCAATTAATGTTTGACAATTACAGATTATCATCAATAAGACTACAGATATAGACCATGATCCCCACAACGAGGGGGTTGTCTGGCAAAGTTCTATCACGGGGAACCGGAAATGGTTGGGGGAGGGTGGGGGGTCACGTATCGGAACTACCTACCTTAGCGATAGGAAGGGGGCCCTACCCAACATCCTCACTTATGGGAACACCTCAGGTTGTGGGGGCCATTTCATTACAAGTATCAATGTGCTTGTACAGTATTTAGTATTCTGGCAGACCGTAGAGGCTTCGGTATTAAAAACCTGGAAATAAACTCTTAAACCCCAATTCTTTCTTAATAAAGAAACATTAATTGAAATTTAACCTTTCAATTCTCGACCAAACAAATTTTATTTCGACGTTTCTCTCTACATTCTTGCTTTTTCAAGCTCTTTAAAATCGATAAAACATTAAAAAAAATGTTAAAAAATTATTCGAGATATACAAATTTAGATGAAACGTATCCTTAGAATCTATATAAATAAATATCAAGAGAGGAGAGGGAAATTATACTCGTGAGAAAACAGTTAAGTTCAGGGTTGCCACTGACCTGCAAAGTCAGGCAAAATCAGGCAAAGTCAGGCAAAACTGAAAAAGTCAGGCAAAGTCAG
>JAQGBX010001515.1:0-24500 GCA_034698745.1 Megaphyllum sjaelandicum | reverse complement strand
TACGCTGCACCATTTCTATATTCTGAACAAGACCCATTCTAAAGGGATTCCAAATAGGGCAGCAGTATTCCACAAGAATCAGACTGGAATTGTTTGAGTTAGTAACAATGACCTAATTCTGCATACAAGGGCTAGATGCTGACAAAAGAGGGAACGTGTCTTCATCTCCTACTTGGGAATTTTCAGGATAGTGGGAGGCTCATATATTAGAAATGTCTTGAATGTGCAGAGCAGAGGAATATACACACCACCACACAAGAAGCAAAACCCACACCTAAAAGATATGGGGTAAGAGCATTAACCTCGAATGACAGCTATTGGAAAAGGTAAGCAAACCATAGTTAAAGTTTTTTAAAACCTGGGATTCAAACCTTACATCGCCCAGATACCATGAGCGGATGTGTTAACGCTCCGCAGGAATCGTACGAAAATTGAATATATACATGTAGCACTAGTTGCATCTAAAGCATACTTTTACTTACCTCGTCCATTGCTTCACTTGCATTTTCCTTCACATTCTTCGTTGTTTTGGTAGCCGTATAATGAGATGCCTGCACAAAATAATAAATGAAACATGTTGAACTTAAATCCAACGTACTGTAGTTATAATCGCTGAGTTAATTTTCAACACTTCAACCTTCATAGAAATGGATTGCTTAACTAACACCGATTGGACGGAATCCAATCACGTGACCCTGAAACCTAAACCTTGGCAGGATCTTCACTGCAGTTTGTTTTCTGCAATTTCACTACATTAAATGCGTACGCATATTAGACAAATGCTCAACATTACTTCTCCATCACTGATAGATTATGCTAGACACGAGCATAACTCGTTTTCGGTGAAGTAGTAATAATGTCGCCTAGAAAATGCCTGGCAGTACTTCCTCCAATCATTTCGACGGTTCTGCCAGACAGATAATTCGTATAACTCAAACATGCGGCTCGATAGAGCTTTAATACGTGCTTCACACTCGACTTGTATGAACACTCGAAATTGAAAAAGTCCTTCACCTTTGACTTTCTTGATTTTAGGCCTAATTTTGCAATGTTCAAAATGGCACTACTATGTTCGAAAACTAGCTTCTTAAAGAATGGAATATGTTTTCCGAATTCTTCGACATAATTCCGTTAAATTTCCAGTCTGTCTACAAGTAAAATACTCAATGAAGTTACCGAAAAAGACGACAGATTTACCTCTTGTGTGTAAGAAAGCATATTTCCATCCAAAAACAACAATACATAAAATGGACGTCACGAATTAATGCCGGCTAGCCGGCTCGCGGCTGACGGCAATTTTACAAATCCTAAACGGTTGAGGTTCTTCACAGTTTGAAAACTGACGCGGGAAACGAGATTTCAGGATTTCTAGGGTTCCCGAATACCTGGAAAAGTAAGGGAACTTACAAATGTCTGGAATTTTTTTTTTGACAAAAATTTGTCTCACAAACTTGCCAGATTTCCATGCACACATTTGCAACATTTTCCGAACACAAATTTGTAAAGGTTTAAAAATTTTCCATGCTAATGTCGTAAAATTGTTATACGTTAATTTTGAAAAAAAAATGTTCAAATTGTAATTGGAAAATTTTGAAAAAATAAGGCATATTTAGATATTTGATATATTTTTTTGTCTTTGGTTTCATAAGGCATTTTGAACATTTTAATAGTAACTTAGTTTCGGAGGTCCAAGCACACCTTTGCTTTTTCACACACTAAAAATGGTCTAGCCATGGTATGACAACGTGTTAAATTGTAAATTGTGCAGAATGTTCCATGGCAGGCCCTCTGAGAGGAATAATATCTGATGGTGCAAAGTTCTTCCGGACCCCTTCTCGACTTTTTCAAAATTGATAAATGAAAATCTGTAAAAATTTACATTTTCCCCCAGAAAATTAACTTTTTCAAAATTGTCCTTTGAAATCGCTGAAAATTTGTGTGAATTTGTCCACGGAAAAAGCTGAAACATTTTGCAACAAAGTCCTCGGAAAATGTAGAATATTTTGCGAAGTTGTCAGAGTAATATATATATATATATATATTTGTAAATATCTACTCGGAATGGGAGCAACATTTTGAAAATTTGTCCTTTGAAATATTTTGACAATTTACGAATTTCTACCTCTGAAGGGGTTGAAATTGTACAAATTTATCGTTTGAAAATGTTGAATATTTTGCGAATTTGTACTCGAAAAGAGTTGAATATTTTGCTCATATGTACTCGAACATCGAACATTTTTTTTAAAAAAATCAAGGGTCACATATTGTCCATTTAAATCTTATAATCAGAAAACGGTAAAAATAAAAAAAATCTTGTTTCTTAAACCCAATGATCAAAGATACCGATTCCAGGATACGCTGATTAGTCTACTGTCAAACAACCCAATTTAAGCTCAACATTGTATCCTGGGATGTTGGTCATTGTAGGCCTACACTTTTCTTTCATCTTCTGGAAGTTTCAAAAACAATAGCACATGTGAAAAATCCTTGAAATCCTTGAAATCTACAAAGGCATATCATTTTAAAAGAAGGAAAAAGGGACTGGATATTGAATAGTAGTCATAAAATTGATAACCGTGTCAGTATTTTAGACTGAAATTTTTGTGTCGACCTTACAGACTTCCGGAAACCAGAAAAAGCAAAAAAAAAATTAAATGACATTGAAAAAAATTTTAGGGTACTTACGTGTTATGCGTGACTAGGTGAAGCGCCACCATACGGCGACAATAAGAGTTGTTTTGAGAATGGAAATGAGAACTATAAACATGCGAATGTAATTACGAGGTAAACATGTTGGCATTCCATTAGGCCTTAGGGAACTTCTCACTGTCGCAGCATGGTGGCGCTTCACCTAGTCACACAAAACACGTATGTACCAATTTTAGTTATTATTTGCTCAATATTAGTATAACTACGAATAAACTAATAGTTGTTAGTTTTCCTCGCAACTATTTTTTTTCGACTAAGTAACTTTTAGTTTCTCTTCCAACTCCAAATAAAAAAGTTATAGAATTAAATTAGTTGCATACTTTAGTTAACTAAAAAATTATTGAACTATTGCCCACTCTGGCGTAGGGTGAGGCTTTACAATATGCCCACGTATGACGTAGCCTGCTGGGGACAGAGGGAAGCCTGATGGCCGGCACGCGCAGTCAATTACTTGCCCTCGAGCCGCGTTAAGAGCGGTTAGTGATAGGGGAGCAGAGGGAAGGCCAACCTCGCACCTACGCGGGGATTGAAGGAGGTTGGTCGGAGATGCTGCGTTCTGTCTAACAACTGCGATATTTGCGGGGAGGACGGGTAAGTCCGCGAGATTCTCAGGAGTATCCTAAAGAGAAATGGAATAAAATGGGCGAGACAGTTTCAAATGAGTTTAAAGCTACAGGCCATTTATTCCAGCACGAGTGAATACAACAGAGAAAAGAGAAAGCTTGCTACGAGGAGCGAGCTTGAGTGCGAACTGAGTATTTATATCAATTGTCTTGTCTTTTATACTGTAGATCCTCGCAGGGTGTTCTGGGTCCTGGACGCTGAGTGGTCATCTCCCTTGGGACGGCCTTGGCATGTTGGACGAGTCCTTTCTTGGAGGGTGAGTCCACTTTCCTCTTTCTTTTAGGGATGACCTCGAAAATGGCGGATGTTTGATGGCTCTGTAGGCTAGTGACGTTGCACGCGCGTCGTGCTGCATCCCTGATGTTACGCGAATTTCAAAGGTGATGATGATGATGATGGTTCACTCCTTTCTAACGGAGGGCTCACTAGTGAGCCAGTTAGCTCGTAAGTGCGTCTCAGGGTATGGTGGTAGGTGCCCCCTGCTGCAGCGCCTCCATATGAAGGCGCCACCATTTAAGGGGGAGTCCTATGGCACAAAATTCCACCCATACCACCCCCAGCATACTGCGACTAGGGTTTCAAATGGATACTAGATGGCGCCAAAAATCGTCTGAACGACGTCATGTATGACGCGATTTTGCCCTCGGTTCATGATGTGAGAGCGACCGTTATTTTTGCGCTATTCTCCCCATCAAGCGAAAAGCTACTTTCATTGACGATATAATCCCATAAACAATTAACAACAGACGTGTAGAAGAGAGCGCACGATATCTGATCCTAAGGGCCTTGATGGATGACGAAGGATTAATACTCGTTATACTGTGCCGAAAGGTAGGCCTAATTCAACACGCACGTTTAGGGTCAAATGAACATTGTCGTCTGGTCACACTATCACGTTCTGAAACATAATTTCCACAAATTTGAATCGCTTTTTAGCTAATCTAGAATGATCGGTTGATAAATTAAAATTTATTAATGTAAAATTACACATTATTTAATAATGTATCACGCGGTTATATTTGTTTTTGCAACAACAATTTTTAAATTATTATAACTCGTAAAAAACGGGGAAGGGGGCAAAACGATCATCGAATCTTCGATTCCAAAATCGCGCGCAAGACAGGGCGCGCCTCTAGCGGGTTGGTTAAGAACCTTGATTATTCAAAAATATTAATTATTTTAAAATTAACGGAGCAATCAGCACTTAAACGTATCCCTCTCCGTGACAGGGAATGAGTCGCCAAGGTTAGTACAATTTGAATTTCTTTGTTTCGTTTATTTTCCGTGGAGATGGGCTACAATTCCATTTTCAAAAAATCAGGTTTGTAATTCGATTTTCGGAACGACCAACGTGGGGGTGGGTAGGTGGAATTTGGTGCCATAGGAGACCCCCTTAATTACGCAAACGATTCTTTGAAGAATAGTTTGGAAAATTTTAAAAGGTTGGCAATTGGGTCCTGAGATAATCTCGTGCTATCGGATTGTGGCTAATTGAATTACCCTGACTTCATCAAAAAAATGTCTGAATTTTGCAGACATTCACAACTGGATCCCTGTAAAAAAATTGATATGTGCAACAAATAATAATTGAGGTGCTAAGATATACATAGACCTACTCTTGTGTTACAAATCTTACTTTGGTGGCCGTGATATACCGTAATACGCATGCAAAATACACACGCTCAATGTTTTTTTTAAAAAAATGTCACTCGAGGTAATCGCTGTTGCTAAACCAATAAAAGCATTCCATTTGCAAACGTAACTACCACGGCCAAATTATGATTCGTAAAGCATCTGTCTGAGGACCTTTTAAATGTGTTTTGTGCATCAACTCCATTTGTTTCACATTATTAAGATTATTGGTGTTTGTTATATCCTCCAAACTTTGAAAATTGTTCCATTGTCTAGCTGTGTTTGTAAACTACTTAAGAAACTACTTTGTTTGAAAACTACTTGAACTGGGTTAATTCATTAAGTTGTTCTACCTAAGACCAATTGACGGTTTTATTATTCACGGAAGTAGGAGCTGTCTGTTGAAAATGGACTTGCATTCCATACCCCACCATATGGCATTTAGTTGCTTACTATATAAGGTAATGAGTTGAATTGAATTAAATTGTTTTAGACAGTGCCCGAGAATAAATATATATGGCGAGCTTTTCTGCCATGCATACATGCAATATACGGTTCCAGCCATTTTGGAAAACAAATTTGACAATTTTAACTTTTCTATTGATAATTAAATGTCTCAATTGCCTAAATTGTATTAACTTAACGACGTTCTTAAACTTTCAAAATGGATTTTTTTCACCTCTTCAACTGTTAAAGTTTTAGAAGTGAATAACGGAAGAATTGCACTCGCTATGTTTTTCTGGAATCTTCCCTTGTCACTTTCTACTCAACTGTGAAATCAGACTTTACTTAACAGTTACCATAAAAATTTCACCTTCATTTGAACAATGTTTCGTTTATCACAACTTGAAACGACCAGCTTTGGCTTTAGACATCAATGCTTTCATTATCACTTACATTCATTTATGAGTTTAAATTTTGTTATAATTTACATATGAGCTAAACACTTAATTTTGCACAAAGGGAATTTTTTAAAACATTCACAGAGTGTTTTTTAACTCATGGTGCAAACTGAAACCGGATTTAGAGGGAACTAAGGTAAGCATGTTTCACCAGAGAACCTAGGGTCCAAAGGCTACTATTAAAAAGTTACAAGGCCAAATCTTTAAATGCTTCCTTCAGGGCCGTGCTTAGGGGTTTGGTGGCCCTGTGCGAAGTAAAAATTGGTGGCCCCTTTTGCGTGATGTTAGCCTGTTATTTTTTTGTTTTTTTTGGGAAATAATGGCCTCGTGGTGGCCCTGTGCGGCCGCACACTTCGCACACCCCAAAGCACGACTCTGCTGCCATTTGAAAAAGCAAATTTCACAATTTTAACTTTGCTATTGATAATTAAAGGTCTAAATTGCAAAACGTATATTAATTTTGCGAGGCTCTACAATATTTAAACTGGATTTTTTTCACCTTTTTAATTGTTAAAGTTTTAGAATTGAATGCACGGAAGAATTGCACTCTCGATGTATTTTTTAGAATCTTCACTTGTCACTTTCTACACAACTGTGAAATAAGACTTTATTTACCTGTTACCATATACATGTCGATGTATATGGCCTTTCCTGAAAAATGTTCTACTTACCTTAAACTGTTAAATTTTAGTTTCTTCAAACAGAAGTGGCCAAGTCAATTTCATAAAACTTTCACCTTCATTTGAACAATGTTTCGTTCATCACAACTTGAAACAACCGGATTTTTGGATTTAGTGTTCAATGTTTTCTTAAATTGATCAAGTCTATTTACAAGCTTACGTGTTTCTTTTTTTTTTCCAAATGAGCAAAATACACTATGAATTTTTTACAAAGTAAATTTTTGAACACATATTTACTGATGATAATAATTTCATCCTAATGCTTACCAGAATATAAAAAATACATTTCACCGAGTGCTTTAACTCATATTGTCTTCATTTTAATGAAATTTATTCAAGAAATGTTTCACGCGAAATGATCTGTTGACATTATTTAGAAAATGAAGCTAGCCAAATTTATAGTAGGTTACTTGTGGATTTTAGTGTAAATATGCATGATACTCTTCATTTTGCATTATCCTATTTATTCAGCAATGTTGATATTTAATATTATGAAATTAAAAAATGTGTGGTTGCACGATAATGGATTCCTACGTCAATGTTTATAATCGGCGTTGGTTATAAAAAATTTGGTACTTGTTTGCTTATATCGACTACACGGAAAGCATAGAAGCTATGCAGGGAAACGTCAATAACAGTATGTAAAATGTGATTTCCAATGTTTTATCACCTAAATGGGGGCTAAGCCCCCAAACCCCCGTCAAGAGGGCTCACGTTTCTCTCGGACCCCAACATCCCCACAGCGGGGGCCTGGGGCCCCCACTGAGGGGGCCTGCGGCCCCAACACCCCTGCTGGCCTAACCTAACCTAAACTAGTAACAATATATTTAAATTAAAATCTGGGAAGAAATTGGTACGTTGTGGTACTTTACATTGGAATTCAACTATCGAAAATCAAAAAGCCAGTGTGTTTCCCTGCATAGCTTTTATGCTATCCGGGGTCGGTAGTCGATATAAGCAACAAGTACCAAAAAAGGTACTGCATATTAAACACTGTTTTCTTTTCGTTTACAAATTCATCGTTAGTTTAGCATTTGGACAAATTAGTCGTTTGGATAAAATATAAAACAACAGTGCTTTTATTACAATACATAATTCAATATAATTCAATACAGTGCATCGTCACTAGTATCCTTACACTATTAACTTCGAAGTTGGCCACATTTAACATTTTATACATTTGTGTAATGGCGCGCCGTTTTTCACGCACATTTAATAAAATATAGAGTGTATACATTTATAATGACGATAACAAAGTTCGTAAATGATGCCTTAAACAGTACAATAATAAGGCAAAAAACTCTCGCATTTAAGAAATAATACAATCTTGATGCAAGTAGTTTATCAATAGTAAAAAAAGAAATTCGATCATGCGTGTGTTAAGGTGCTAGAAAGCAAAGTGAGTTTAATGGTACTATATTTATTTCTTACCATTTAATAAAAATGTAACTGGCTGAGAATCAGTCAACATTATCAATAAGATAGACTACATTGTAATAGAACAATTAGGCATAAAAGTCGTTGCTTGACAAAACTTAAGATTGATTTAGTTGACACCACATTTTCATTCTAGAAGATGTTTGGACTCTGGCATGGTTTTATTTATTTAAATACAAGATTTTGTTATTGGTAATCACGTGAACGAAAAGTACCAAATTATAGCTCGTTTCTTGCATCAGTTATTGGTAAAAAAAGGTAATCATATCTAATTAAATATTTGAATCTTGTGATATGAATTTGATCGCATTACATCTAAGGCTTATGGTGTTAATTACATTTTTTTAAAACTAGTCATAAATCCTAAACTAAGTTCACGTCAATTGCGTTTGATCTCTGTATCACACACAAACACGCCTTTGACCACAGCTTCAGCTGAATTATTTTTATTATCCTGCACTTTTGTGGATTTTCAATATGTTCAATAAATACCAGGCAATAGTTTGTTTCCATTTTTAAAACCTCTTCCTCTCTCATTTTGTTTTTTTCTACTAAATTGCCATTTCCTTAATCTGTTTTTTTTTGCATTTACTGCTTTTCCATAATTACCATTTTATGTTATTTTTAAAACATATTTTTAGCCGTAGCTTTACCTGTTTTGGGAATATCTCTAGGTATCAGTTTAACGCGATAGATATATTGGTAACAGTTTCTGCCCCTTATGGACGCCTTTAGTTCAATATAAAAAGTATTTTTACAACAAAAATGTTATTTTATATCTACATGTATATCTGAAATTCTGACTGAATGTGAATAATTTTATAATTTACAAATCAGTTTACATTTTACTTTCTTACCTCAATTTTAACTGCAGCTTGTTAATATTTCTTTAAACTTTCTGTCCATAAATTAACTGTTTTGTGTCATCACTTAAAAATTGAGTGACTTTCGAAAGATATTGTAGTTCCTTATTTTTAAATGCTCGTAAAAGGCGATTCCAAAACCTATCCAAACATAAAAGATCAGTTTCCATATTTGCATTCAAATATTCAACAGGCTGGAAGTCATTAGACTTTTCAAAAATATCAGCAAAATAATTTCTCATGAAAGGATCATCAAAAATTGTTTCCTGCTGTTCATCAGTTGCCAAAATAAACCATACCAAAGCATCGTCCGCATGACCCTCTTTCATAATGTTTTTAATTTCTTTGATATAACTTACAGGATGATCTCCTTCTTTCTCAAAATAAATGCTAATGCATCTCGAAACTGGCTTTGATTTAATTTGGCAAATTGCGACGCAACAAACATAAAACCAAATGGACCATGGATAACCACGCTCAGCAGATGGAAAGTCCTGCAAAAATTCATTGGAAAGACTTTCTCTATTTGATATGGCTGTCCAATCATAGTTGAGTAAGAATTGTAAACGATTATTGCCTTCATGGGGAATGTAAGTCATGCATTGTTGATCGCTAAAATGTTGGAAGAATTCCAAGAAACACTTGAAATCTATTTTTAAAAATACCCTCTTTAAGCAGTTTTTTTCGCTTTTATATATTTCACGCAACTTGACGAATGTACTCCAATCCATTGACAAAAATGCAGTTTGGAATAAAGGAATGTAATCAATGGCCCTTAAAACTTTGGATCTAAAGAGAACTTTACATGTCTCTATAATTTTAAAACATCTTGCTTTTTTTAATGGAAAAATCCCATTTATGCAATGAATTAGACGTTGAAACTCATCTGATGTACGTTGTTTTGTTTGAATGAATGTAAGTAAGATGTTCGTCCATTCCAACTCATCATTTAAAACAGAATTTTTAAACGCAGTTAAATAATTAACTTTGTCCCCCAAGTCATACTTTTTTTCACGAAGTGATTCGATAAGTCGTGTTAATTCACTAAAATCTTTCATTGCTATTGCTTGGTTGACACTTGATATGTATATATCCTCATCCAATTTTAAGTCAAAATGTTTATCTTGATTTGTGTCTGAATTCTCATTCTGATTAAAAATATCGCGTAAAAAACTCACCAGTTTCCATTCTCGATTTTCGACAGCATTTCCGTAAATTTTTTCATAATCTGTCTGTTCCCAAATTGATTTCTTTGCGTCATTGCTTAAAAATAAAGTTATTCTCGATAGATAATAAACTTCTTCATTTTCAATTCCACGATATATGCGATCCCGAAAGCTACTCATAGATAACATTTCAGTTTCCATGTTTTCGTTTAAATATAAAGTTGGCTCAAAGTCTTTCTGTTTAAAAATATTACCTAAATAGTTCTTCAAGAAAATATCGTTAAAAATCTGCTTTCGCTGTTCATCACTTGCCATTATAAACCATGTTAAAGCTTCATATTCATTACCTTCATTTATAAGTTTTCTTATTTCAGAAATATAGTTTACTAGAGTATCACATTCTTGCTCAAAATAAATGCTAATGCATTTTGGAATTGGTTTTGACTTTATTTGGCAAACTGCGACGCAACAAGCATAAAACCAAATGGACCATGGATATCCACGTTCAAAAGAGGGAAATTTATTCAGAAATATTGTTGAAGCAATTTCTACATTGAAATCGGAAATTCCAGGGAAATTATAATTAAGTAAGAAATTTATGCGTTCTTCACTTTCAGTTCTAAGGTAAATTATGTGCTTATTATCGACAAAGTGTCGACAATATTCCAGGAAATGATTAAATTCTACATTTAAAAAAACCTGCTTCATACATTCATTTTGCATTCTATATAGATCGCAATTTTCTTTCAAAAGAAAACACTGCTGTGACAAAATGACACTTTTAAAGAAACTTACATAATCTACAGCATTTAAGATTTTTGATTTATGAGCAATGTTTAATCTAGCGACAATTCGGACAAAACAATAGTTTTGAACCCAGAAAATCTTATTCATGAAATCAATAAAATCTGAAAATTCACTTAAATTTTCGTGTTTTATTTGCAAAAATGTAAGCAAGACGTCAATCAATTCAAATTCATCAGTTAAAACAGCGTTTTTAATCGCTTCGCCCCACAAGCTCAAGTTATTATCACGAAGCAAATCAGTAAGTTGCTTTAATTTCTGCAAATCTTTCATTTTTATTGTTTTTTTGACACATTCAATGTACTCTCCCAAGATAATTAATTCATTATCTGAGATAGTATTCAAACAACCATATATTACCTTCCCATTTTCATCTAATGAAGTAAACAATGCTTCGAAGTAATCGTTTTCAAAGGCATCCCTTAAAATTTCATAATCGTTCACACGTAAAATTTCTCGTTTTTCTTCCAAATGCACATTTCGATACCATTCAACAACTTGTTCATAATTGAACATGCGTTTTAGCTTCAGAAATTCTTCTAAATTATCAACAGGTTTATTGTCCCTAGCATATACTGTTATGAATTCGGGCAATTTTTTTGATGCTTTGACGCATTCAATGAAGTAACAAACTAATTTAAAAATGGAAATAGAAAGTCCCTTGTTCATGCCGGTCGTGTAAAGGTTGACATACTTAAATAATGCTTCCCACTGTACTTCAGTTAGATGTGGATCAGATATATAGTAGCGTGTTTTAGTTTTGTTAATATCATGACCATTGATGTAATATTTAACTGACCAACCATCGCTTTCACTGATGAATTGCAATAATACTAGAATGCCTTTCCAGTGTTGTTTTTTGCAGAAGTATCCAAAGTAACTAACGAAATCTTTCACTTCCATTGACTCTCGTAAAAGTAACAAACAATCCGTTTTGTAATAATTTACCCAAAAAATATTATCTACCTCGATATAATCCTTTTTAATGATGGCATTTTGATAACAATGGATGGTGATTAAGATACACAAATATTTATTCCTATCTAACAAATCAAATTGTTGTAGATCATTAAAAACCCTCTTGATTTGCGATCGAAATTCATTCACAAAAGGCAAATATTGTAATTCCTTTAATACAACTGGCAGATTTAGTAAATCTTGCACAAGTTTAAAATGCAAATGATTAAAAGCGTATTTTAAAACAAGTTCATAAATGAAATTTTTACCAAATTGTAACTCAACATCTTGTTCTAAAAATATATTTAAGAAATTAAGCATGAGAAAATGCTTACTTTCAAATGCACGTAATAAACATAACGCATATTCATATGTTTCTGTAATATCACTTGTAAATTTATTCGATTTAAAAGATCTAAATTTTCCCATTTCACCTGCGCCAATTTCTTTATCATCAAGCAACTTAAGTTTTGACTCAATGAAATATTGCATAATAGCTGAATTGTTGGCCAATAAAATTCCTTCTTTCTGTTCATCATTGGCAAAAGTCAAAAAACGTAAAAAATCAATGATGCGACCACGTTTTACGCTCTGGGTTATCACTTCCACGAAATTTTGCTTATCAACGTCATTTTCGAGATGTTGTTTTATAAATACAGGAACTTCATCATCATAAAGCCAAACTATTTGAGAAAATATGTGTTGGGTGATGGTAAACGGATATCCTCTCAACACAGCATCAGGATATAAATCTAAAGTATGGTACAATTGTTTTAGTGTATCTTTCTTCATTGCTCTTTTCTTTAACAAATAAATTCCATTTTCTACCTCAAACCAAATGTCGATAAAATATTCTGAAACTCTGTAAGCTTCATGTACAAGAAAATTGCTTACAACATATGTTAATAAAAGATTTAATCCCATAATATCCATGTGACTTATACAGTGTTTAATGTATGTAATACTCTCATAAACGTTTGAGTTGATATAATCGCAGATGCCAACCTTTGTTTCGTCATCCATTGGATAAGCATTATCAATAAAATACCTAAATGCGTTACAAATTTTGTAGGAATTAACTTGCTTTATTGCCATTGTTATTTTTTGGCTCATCTCTTTTTTAATTTCGCCATGTATTTTGTTGTTGTCTGTTTCAAACATCAGTTTTAATGAAATTTCAAAACCGATGTGGTCCTCTACAACAACTGCTTTAAAGTAATCTATGAAATTTATCGATAAAAGATTATTATCCCCTCCTCTTATCAATATCTGACGAACTGCTAAAACTAAATAATTTTTTAATTTGCTTTCCGAGAAGAATTCATTGTTTTGCGATTGTTTATCGTAACTTTCACTACGCGATTCTTTTAAGAAATCGAGATATTTTTCCTTAATCCAAAGACTAAAAGCAGTTTGTGGACATGCTAAAGTAATTCCCAAGAGAAACAAATAATCTTTCGACTGAATGGCCTCTGAAAACCATTCCTGACACAATTGCAAATTAATTAATTGAAAATCCAAATTTAGTAAAAAGCTAGGATTAGTTAAACGCTGACAAAACACATCCGTAAAATAACTTCGTAATGCAGGTTTAAGCATTTCATAATCGTTTATTTGGCAAAGTATTTTTTTGTTTGGATGTTTGTAAAAATAAGGCTTAATTGACTTAAAATGTTTACTTTTCCAGCAAATGTCTTCCAAACTGATATTGGATACTTGATATTTAAATATGTGAAATTTTGCAACCAGATCTCGCTGATCATGGTTGTATACATGAATATCACTTATGTATCCGATATTACTTATTTCCATCCCAATTTTGTATAAATCGATGTAATTAAAAAAATGGCAATCATAGTATTGCAATTCGAGCAAAGCCAAAGCTTTCTTCGAATCTTCTGAAAATGCAGCATAAACGTAAGGAATGCGATTAAAAATATCTCTTATTACGATCTGCTTGGGTTTTTCTTTTTCAATGTCCTTACTTATGAGAAAATCAAGTACATTATTCACTGGGAAACTCAGACACTCAAATCTACCACCTTGAAATGATGAGTAGATGCAGGCAAGATGGAGTGGAATTCTTCCCATGGCATCTTTCTCAAAAACTAGCAAAAGATTTTCATTGACCAATTCCTTAACCCTGTTTAAGTCATTCTTCAAGGTTGCTGTATGTAATTCTGAATTTTCCACCAACATGTGATCACAAAAGTATCGAATCATTTGGCTTTCTCTAGAAATGTAATTGAAATTTAAAAACCTAATTAACTCAGTATTCGTATTGTCATTAGTTAGTTTTTCTACTAAATACCCTGCTGCAAAATAGTCAGCAAAAGTCCGATGAATGAAAACAAAATTGTCATTTCGTTTTTCAATGATGCCCACATTAAGCAACTCAAGGTTAATACTTTTTTTGAGAGGCCTTAAAAATAAGAAATCATTGTCAGGAAATATCAATCGCATAGCCATTTGTTGTAGCGCTTCTTCAAATCTTTTTAATTCATGTTCAGAAGTTTCTTTTGCTCTAAGATTTTGCTGTTCTATTTTTGCCTTTTCCTTAAAATAAATTTCAAATTTTTTCTTTATAAATTTGTTAAACAAATCATAAACGTCCATGTTATTATACTCCATTTTACAATCAATTCCACTCTCCAAATAGTCTTTACATTTTTCTGAAAACATGTCTGCTATCATTCTTATTTGTAAGGGAATTTCAACTAAATCTTTGACATTCTGTATTTTTGAACATTTTAAACTGTAGAGTAAATTGTTCACATACATTTCAATGCGCTCCACTCCATTAGTTACATCTGGTAAACGAATCCAATATTTCTGTAAAAACGTTTTTTGATCATTTTCATCGAAAGGTTTTAATTCATAAAACGTTGGTTTAAACTCTTTTTTTAAGATATTAGTGGTATGTGATCTCGCTGTGATCCAAACCTTTGTAACTTTTGTTTGTGTTGTAATAACCTTTACAAAACTAATAACAGTTTTCTCGTATAAAGGGCTTATTTCATCAAATCCATCCAGGAAAAACTTAATTTGGCCGCTCAAAAATAAGAGATGTTTTACAATATCAATTTCAAATCCACTTTCGAGTTGTTCACTTCTAATTAAAAAATTTATAAGTGTATCTTTTGTAAATTCATTCAGTACATTAAATTCATTTGAGTAATCCAATAAATTCAACCTGATCACAAACACATTGTGGTTTTCATTTTTTTTTATCCATGCCATATTGGCTAATTCGGTAGATTTTCCAATGCCAGGTCCACCTTCCATTACACAAATTTGTTCATTTTCTGATCCTATTTCTGTTTTTAATTCACGTTCAATGTACACGTGTATATTATGAATTTCGTCTGTTTTCCTTAATGGTTTCCCGACAGATAATGCATCATTTTCCACAATTTTATTTAAAATATATTCGTCAAGAATGAACGTAGATTTCTCATTCAGTATTTCCTTTAATTTAACAATGAAACCTTGAAAATTTACTTCGTAATCGAAAATTCTTTCTTTGGCTTTGGAAGTGAGTTCATCATAACTGCTGCAATCACTACTTTTAACAAAAGAATATTCTGTTGTTACTTGTTAGTGAATCCATTAACTTGTCATTTTCTTGCGATATGCAAACAATCCTTTTTTTACCACTGTCACTTTCTACAATGATGTCTAGCAATTTACTCAACACATGCATCACTCGAATCATGCTCTGTTCCTTAAATTGAGAAAAATCAACATAAATCGCAAAATTCATTCTCGACTTTAAAGTAGCAATCACTTGATTCGTCAAGGCAAGTAGAGTTTCTAAGTTTAATACCACATAATTATCATTATTTTTTAATGACTGGACAATTTTTATGATGGTCAAAGATGGACTTTTTGATTTCAAATTAACTAATGGATGTCGTAAAGTTAATTCGTGTAATTGTTCCATCTTTTTCGTGGAATTAAAAAAATCGCCAAAATCTAGCTTTTTTTCTGGGTTTTGAAAAATCACTCCTGTAATGCCCACATGTTTTATTTGGTCTTTTAAATTCTTGAAAAATGTTTCAACTAGATCTTTTTTAATAAATGTTCCTTTTTGATCCGACATCCATTGATGCACGTAGCAATACAACTTATTCGTAATTTCATGGCTGTTCACTATACAAAAGTTTGCACCTATTTCTTTTTCGATAATTTCATCCAACTCTTTCTCGTTGGGTTGATTTATTGCAAGCAAAAACTTATCTTTAAATTCACTAGTTTCTACTTGATTTGACTTAAAAGAGAATTTATCATTTAATCTATAAAATGTTGGTTCCTTTGTTCTGCTTGTTTCAAATTGCAATAATTCTGAAATGTCTTCCTTGGAGGCTAATTTGAGGTAACTTTCTTTAAATTTCTGTTCAATATCCGCATTAGTGTACAATATCACTGCTTCGATGGATTTGTAGGAGAATCTTTTTTCCATCTTTATTTTTGAAAAAGAATTGCAATATTCTTTTACACTGAATGGTCCTTTAAAATCATTCAACTCTTTTGATTTAATAAAGGTTTCTTTCTGAGCTTTATGTTTGCATTGAATAAGGATGACCTTGGATTGACCATCGTCCTCTTCGTATTCTAACACAATATCGTCGAATTTATCAGCAGCTTTCATTTCTGTGGCTAATTTAAATTGTGAGTAGATTGAGCAGGCTCTATGAAGCACTAGCATTAGCATTTTCAATTGATAATTGAATCCATGAGCAACATCCTTGTATCCCGAAGCTTCATATTCTTCCATTCTTGGACATCAAAGCACTCGTTTTGAAATTAAAACTTCTAAATGATCAAATTAAAACACCTTTATCTAAGTTAAAATGTCGTTCATAAATTCTGTCTTCATCTTCTAAATAGTACTAGAACATTTGGGGTCATAGGATATACTGGTAAAATTTTTTGGGCATTCTAAATTTAACACATTTTAAATTTTGTTTCAAATTGAAGTTTCTGTTTTTAGAACTTAGGTATCAAGTAGATATACATAGGGACGGTGTACAAACAAACTAGAAATAAAACATTAGGGACATTTAGGGGATCGTTAATTGTAAATACCGTCACTGGACCGCGCTTATGCGCATGCGCATGTGACGTTTCACACAGTATAGCAGTTTAACGTATCGTAGCCCCGTTTAAGCAGGGCGTTACAAGCGTTAGGGGTCATTTAAAAAAGACGTCCTAAGTATGCAAAGTCCAATTATGGTGAAGAGGGGCATCCAGAAATGACAGAACGCATTTAAGGACTTACAGCTAGGATATGCTGAATTTGTGACCTTAGAGGTGGGGGGAGACTGTAGGAGTGATATCACGTTTTTATACATACAAATGATAAATCAGTCCACTTTTCAAACAAGGTTTATCCAGTGCCCCGTGTAAAGTTATTTTAAAATATTTTAAATAGTGCGCACATTTAATAATGAAAAGGAAACTTTTCATTTACATATGTTTCATTTCATAACATTTAATAAAATTATGACAGGGCAGAATGTCCATGGACTGATAAAGGGTACCCACAGACCTCGAAAACCTGGAAAAGTCATGAAAAACTAGCTTATTTTGAAATAGTCAGGGAAATTCAACGTAGATGTAGTCATGTTGTTGCAACTGAAAAGTAATGCTTTTTCATCATTAGCTCAAAGGCCATTTGATATTTTACTAGTGCAAATTTGCAAAATTTTCCACATTTAATGAGAACATAATCGCAAAATTTTCAACGCTTTACGAGGACAAAATGACCAAATTTTCCACGATTTTCTGGCATAAAATTGCAAAATTTTCCAGATTTTCCTACGGAAAAAATTGTGAAATTAGCAACGTTTTCTGAGAGGCCAAATTGCGATATTTCCAACGTTATCCTAGGACGAATTTGCAAACTTTTCCAGCTTTTCAGACATTTTCCACGTTTTCTGAGCACAAAATTTTCAACTTCGCATCGTTTTTCGAAGACCAATTGTCAATGTTTTCCGAATACAAAAATATCAATTTTTACAACAAAATGTCATGCCAAAAGATTTTTAAATTGTCATTACAAAATTTTGCAAAATATGTTCCTGTGTCAATTTTGCAAAATAGTGCATGTCAGTTTTCGAAACTGTCACTGGATAGGGAAATCTTTGTAAAACCTGGAAAAGTCAGGAAATATATGTTTCAGCACATTAAATTTTTGTTTTGCATATGTAAGCTGATTATTTTAGTGATGTACTAAATGCTTATTAAAATGAAGCATAGCACCATTATTTTGATAGGGGGTGTTGGTGGGGGCAGGGAATTTGTGAAAAATCTGGAAATGTGGGGTGGGGGTCTAAAAAATTGTGTGACATCATTTCTGGATGGCCATAAGTTTAGTGACGTCTTATGAAATGGAAATTTAACGCGATTCCTAAAAGTTTCAATGTCATAAAGTCATGTCAGTTATGTATTAAAATTAAATGGTTCAATATAAAACAATACATTGCCAAACATGTGACATTACATTGTGGATGGCAAATTATCCTTTCATTTATTTCTGTATAATGCATCTGCGAATCATTCTTTCAAATTTTTCTTGCTTATCTATATTTTATCAGTTTATAAAGCAAAACACCATTTAAAATATTCAGCGCACACGCTTTTTTTTAAAAACATTTGCTATGCATGAAGATCAATAAAGGACTTTTTTGGATACAAGATAACCACTAATCTTATTTCTCATTTTCATCTTTTCCCCCCAAATTTTAAATATATTGTAATTTAACCATGTGACCATGGTTATGCGCATGCTAAGGCTTAATACGGTACCAGGGAAAAAGTACCGTATTGACGTCCTCTATTTTTCAAAAACATCGTGATCATGGACGGTAAACAGCTTAAACTCCGACCGTTATTGCGAGGTCACATCCGCACATACGCATTAGCACGATCAAGCAACAAAAAACGTCATTGTTTTTCTTGACAACAACAGCCAGTTATAGCAGTACACAAATCCAGGGAGTCCTAATTGAAAATACATGCACAGTAAGATCGATCAGATATTTCGCCTTCTGCTGGCCAATCGACTCTGTAAATTCATCAGAAATCACCAGGAATCAAATCAATCAATTATCTTCAGTAACAACAAAGGTTCGTGCAGAACTTATAACTATATGTATTTAAATAATCCTTGTAAAATTTGGTCGGCGAAAAATCAGCTTCACTTACGTCGCTTTGCATGGAGCAAAATTCCATTGCCTAACATAGGTGGATGTTTTATTTTTGGTGAGGCTGATCTGACTCCCAAGATGGTGGATGATATCGTGAAAAACTGGCCTTACGATGTGCAAAAACTGCCAACTGGCATGACACGATAATTTACAAGCTGGAAAAATACTGTAGCTTTTGAACGATCGCCTGAATGTCCCTATTTATGGAATGCTTACGTAACGTGCGTGTTTATACGTGGATTTGGACAAAATACGGAAAAAATTATATACACGGGCATGGCAAAATAGTGATTGAAACATGCCATATTTTTATAAAAAGGAAAGCTTAACTTGACTAGTTTTGCAAGACCTCCAAAGTTACGGAATGTATTATTTACCTACTATGAAAGTACTGACGTACTTAGTGCCTACCTTTAGCAAGCAGCTTTTTTACAGTTTTTGATTAATCTGAAATAATGAAAAAAAATATTAATCCCTAATTTTACGTAAAAATGTTTATGCCATGTTCACTGTATACGAGCACTTGTTTAAAAACTTTAATACACGCATTATGTCTTATTGCTATGGATAAAGTCATATATCGTAAAGACGAATCTAAAAGAAGGTCAAAAAATTTGTTTCTATTAAACCGTAGTTTGATTGTATAAAGTTCCATCAAACTTCGAATATTGGATGAAATCTTTTCGCAGGACAGCAGCTTCCACCGGGAACTCCACAATTCATTCTTTTTAGCAGACAATTTGTTATAACAACTGAATTATGAATTCTATAAATGAACATTATTAGTCTACCCAGGACCAGGCCGGCTGGATTTTAAAACCAGTATTTCGTACTATCTGAAAGTCGTACATTTTAATAGATATTTGCAATTGCGTTATTTGAAACTAAAACTCGTGCCTATTCTGCTTTCCGTCTTTAAAACCAAATTTTCTATAATTCTATACAGTAAAACCTGGAAGAGTGACCACCTTTGAATGGTGACCACTTTTTAATGTATCGTTTTTTCTAGTGTACATTTCCTTTATAAAACTTCTCTGTATAGTGACCACCTGTCTATTGTGAACAGTGACCAGTTTGAGTTGTCTTTTTTGCAGTTTTTAAATTACTAATGTACATTAAAAAGTGACCAGATAACAAATGAATCACCTTACATGTGGATAGTGACATTCAAGAGCTTCAAAAACATATGACTGATGAAATCACAAACTAAGACAATACTTTTTAAATTTCTAATGAGGAAAGTGATAATTGTGAAGAAGAAATGGAAACAGATGACTTCAGAAATGGATGTTTTGGAAATGTGCAGCAAGTTAAAAAAAATGCTGGATCATGTTATGATCATAAAAGCAAAAAAGCATTTGAAACAAGGAGTACTTGATAATTGTTTCTTAAAAAACCAAATGTATAATAAGGCAATACATATATTGTATGCACATGTAATTCACATGATGAAATTATTTTTTTGATTTCATATGTATTCACATGATGATTATCTTTTTTGTTTTCGTGGTTTAAATTACCTGGATTACAGTCTAAATGTATAAATACAGTTTACATGCATGTAAATTATTTTAGCTTAATTCAGGCACTCTTAACCGGTTTTACTGTATTTGCAATATATCACATGCACGACAACATTTTTGGCCAAAAATATTCACCTTAACATGGGCTTCATTCGAGTGCTGTTCCTGCAAATACGTTGTCACGACTGTTATACAGGTACTTTATAAATTTAATATTCATCAATTAAGTGGTATACAAGGAAAAATTTATAATTTTTAAATTGATTGCTATGGGAAAATAGTATTCAAGGGTGGTCGGTTTGTTGAGCCCATTAAGCCATTATGTTTGGGAGGGTTGCCCGCATGGATAATTGTTGGAGTTGCGCTATTCCCCCTCAGGTGCGTAAGGCGGATGCACACATATGGCGGAGCACGCCTATGGCGGAGCGCACGGCGGAGGCATACATTTCTACGGGGACCCCGCCCGTGCGACCTTTGGGTACCTGACCTAATTACCTTTGGTCGACCTCTCGACCCTTAGCAGCCAGACTGAACGGACGTGTTAGAAGAGTTGTCTTTAACAAGTTGTGATTTGAAGAAGTGATAATTTGTATACCTTTGTGGTTTCTTGCAAATGTAACTTTAGTATTAATCAGTTAGTTTTGTGATTAAATTTGTTTGTTATATTCCACACGGCTACCTGAGTTTTTCATCAGGTTATGGGCTCATCACGCAGTGGAAGCAGCCAGTCTTTCAACTAGGCCTAACACGTGGAAAACAACAGCGGAAGTTCCTGCAGGATCGGAATTCGAGTTTAGTACTCCCTGGACATCAACACAAGTCAGCTGAACATGGATAGCAACGCAGTTAAGTCCAGGTCAGGGATCACACCCTTAAACGGGAAAAACTACGGCACATGGAGCACCAAAATGAAAGCGCTTCTGAAGGGTGACGGGCTTTGGAGTGTGGTCACCAAGGCAAAGCCAGATACCGTCAATGCGGATTGGACTAGCTGAGACAACAAAGCCACGTCCAAGTTCATTATGTGCATCGCGGATCGCGTAGTGAAAGTGATAAAGAACCTTCAGACCGCCAGAGAAATTTGGGAAAAGCTATCGAAGGAGTATGGACGCTGCACAGATACAGAGAAGATCATGCTGAATGCCAGCCTCTACACGACAAGGTACGGTACCGGTAAGATGGAGGATCATATTGAGAAGATTTTGGGCATCGTCGATCGGCTGACCGACGCCAGCGACAACGTTGACAGCACGCACGTGATAGGTGCCTTCGTTGTGAGCCTCCCGGAAAGATACCAGCCATGAATCGGTGGCATGATGGCCCGCAAATCAGAAACCCTGACCGTCGAGGATTTCGTGCATCAGCTACGTGAGGAAGCAGAGCGCCTCGAAGGCTTCGACCACAAAGATGACTTGGACAACAAAGTTGAAAAAGTGGCGGCGAAACAAAGCCGGCGGAAAAAGGACTCGGCCGCTAGGGCAAAGAAGGAGAAGCCCAGCCAGCGCATCAGCGGTGACGATACCGACAGCGAGGAAATGGAGGCCGAAATCGCCCGACAAGTAATGCGATGAAAGATCGACCGCAATGCGTCGAAAGGAGAGCCGTCCCGGCGCAGAGGGTCGCCAGGGAGCGACAACGAGAGCGGGCATGGAAGCTGTGGGTAGCAGAGGGGCGCGTCATTTGATCAACAATGGAGTTTGGCGTCGCAGATATAAACAACCAAACAGAAATGTAATTTCTCGGCACTTTTATTTCATTAGTTTCATTGTACTAAAGATCATTCAAATCATAAATCACGATCATAATTCGAGAAATTCAAAGGGCTGCAACGTCTGGGAGGGCCGAAAAACGAACCCTCGATCATGATTGCAGACGAAAAAGGAACGAAAAACAGCTGATTGGTTCAACAGCTGAGTAGTGAGAGGTCCCTTTAAACGCATACGGCGCTTCAATAAAGGAAAAACGTACGAGCGCTGCGCTAGGCGCAAGTGCGAAACGAAAAGGGCGTTCAGCGCCTAAAGAAAAGGGACTATGTTCACTAGGCGCAGGTACAAAAGGGAAAAATACGCTACAACTAAATGCCCATAATGCACCGCGAAAACAAAATCCCAACCGAAAACGAACGCGCTCATAATCCTAACCAAACACTTCTGGTGAAAAAGGAGGGCAAATCATAAAGAGCGCATATGGGGAAAATCATAAACAGACGATCCTAACTTAACTGAAAAATACAGCAACCAACAAAGGAAATGATATGCAAATAAGATAAACGGTTAGGATCGATATAATAATACGATAATACTTAATAATAACGTAAATAACATGTGCCCACAAAGAACAAGGGTCATAACACTAAACCAGTTAACTCCCTTCTCCGGAATAAGGGGAGAAGGGGGGGAATTTACGTGTGGCACCCGCAGGTGCTCTCGATTCCCTAATGTTGCCCTATGATACAAAAAAAAACCAGAATTTTGAGGGCACGAGACATGCTACCCTCCGACTTGAGGATAACATGGCGGCCCCTGAGCGCTATCGCTAGCGCCATCTGTCGGAAAGAGGCAGTGGCGTGGGGGTAAAATTTGAATGCAGGAAAATTGGATAGGGGCATAAGATATAAGATTTTTGGCACAGGGAAGACCAACATACTCTGCGACGAGATTGTCATCATCCTGCACAAAGGTATTATTGTGAAAAGAAGGGAATAATGGATCTGGATACACAGGTGCTAAATTTAAAGGTAAACCGCAAAGCGAAAAATGCATGCCGCCCTGCATACTTTGTAGTATAAGGTGCGTTGTGCATTATAGGGACTAAAGGATGCAAAATTGAGGTCATGTAATTCAGCAAAATGCGCCAATGTAAGTTGGCGTCTCAAGGTGAGGGCGTCCATAGGAGGTACGAGTATTTGATGGGATACATAATCTGCGGTAAGATCAAAAAATTCGGAAACTGCTTGGGCTCCAAATTCCATATTTGCCTTGTGGAAACCGAGAGGGAGATCGTAAATGCTAATTAGTTGAAAATGTGCAGGTAGACGAACATGACGTCCGGATTTTGAGGGATATTCAAATCCCTCCTCCTATTGTGGACGACTTTCACCTACCAGATCCTCGCACCGGAATCCGACGCACGATGTTCCTTCCAGCAGCTCAACAACTGTATGCCCCCTTATCTCGTCGTCGCCACTCACGTCGACCTGGAGGTCCTGCTCGATGGCATGCCCACAACTTCACCGGCTTCCAGTGGGAAACCACCATTCCGGACACTGGGGAAGTTATCCTTATGCTCCAATATCTGGCGGATGTTCCACCCCGCATCATCCGCAACACTCGACTCTTCACCAACTACCAGAACTGACTCGAGAACACTGCTGTTATTGATCCTGCTGACACGTATGTTCACCCGATTCCAGGAGACAGAGATTTCGAAGCATGGCGCAGTCTCGTCCGTGTCCCCCGCCCAGCCATACGGAGAGAGGTATGTTTCTTCTGTGTCAACGGAGGACACAGATACGAGTCCTGTCTTCTCTATTGGGATGGTGGCTACACCATACCACGGGGACGAAGGATGATCCGCAACCAGCCTGCTTGTCCCGTTATCATCACGGACATTGAGATGGCATTCTTGACTATCCTTCTGGATCGTCTGGATCTTGGGAAGCTGGCCTGACTAGAAGGGGACATCAACGGGAGTGATTACTGGTATCCGCCCACCGAAGACGAGGAGAATGTCGCCAACTCGGATCTGGAGGCTTTGGCAGAATGGGTGGAGATAGCCATGCGGTATCCTGACGATACCAATGTTGACCCGGACGTCTTCTTCACACCTTCTACTTTTGATGAAAAATTCATTGGACAGGACGATGACCCTACTGATGACACCGATATTGCCTCTACTGGATCCATTTCACCTTCCGCAGGGATCCCAGCCGTCCTATAAATCCTATATTGTCCTATATTTTCGATGATGTCCTATATTGTCCTATATTTTGA
>JAQGBX010001514.1:0-24507 GCA_034698745.1 Megaphyllum sjaelandicum | reverse complement strand
CAGGGTTTTTTCCCTGTTGAAAAACGGGGTTTACCCTGTTTAACATTGGTTTTACCCCCTATCAAAATGGACTGGTCAATTCAAAATCAAAGAAATGACGTCGATAAGGTCTTAGTTTAAGACAGTAAAAGTCAACAACAGGAAGAATAAAAAACTGACGTCATTCTAGCCTGGTTTGGCAACTTAAAACAACAATTTTAAAGTCATTTGACACTTTAAATAACTAAATTCATGAAAAATCCCCTTTTTTATAGGTTTAATACACAAAAAACATCTGAAAGTATAAGATTATGTTTTTACAGTGTATGAATGCAATCAGTCCTTCATACGTACGTGTAGTTCCGCAAATGTTTATAGAACTTGTAAGAACTTGCGCTACATTCTGCTTAAAACTCTACAAATTAAGTGGCAGGGATAATAAGATAGCACGTATTAAAAATTCTACCTGCACTGTAAAAACAAGTGTCTGAAAATCAGACATTTAAAGTGTTTTTTGGTTGTAGACTGGATTCATACCCTCTAGCTGTCTTAAAATTAAGTGTCTTGAAGCCAAACACTTTGAATGTCTTATTTTCAGTTATTTTAAATATCTAAAAATAATGTTTGAAATTGTCGTCTGCATGTCAAAAACTATGTTAACAAATGTATTATGGAGTGAACATTTAAATTGAATTAAATAGGTAATAGGCAATAGTTTTCACGATGCAAATTGCAAAAAAATACCCAGTATATGTTTAAATTTCGTTAAAATTGAAAACTAAAAATGCGTTTTCTGTTATCCTAATTTAGGATGATTGCTAAATATTCATTTTTAATTTAAACTGCCCCACTCTTCTCTTCATAAACAATAGGATAACTTTTCTAGAATTATTTATGAGAAAAACATTTTAAATGTTCCTTCCACGTGCACAGTGGACTCTAGGTTAAAAGAACGACATTTTGCACCTCAAAAAAAAAAATCCAGCATTTATTTCTTCTAAATTTGTATAAATTTTTCACAGACTGGTTTGCTCGTCTTTTTACTTGCTATTGTCAGTAAAGTGAAGTCCATTACTGACCGAAAAGAGCTAGTAAGAACACTCAATAGCTAATGTCAAAATGGATTTGGAATGCAATCATTATAGAAAAGACATTGTCAATTTTTTTACATACATCTGAAAGTACATGCAAATAAGCAGAAATTGGTACCAGTTATATAGCTGTAGGATCTAGTTAGGGTCTAACTCACTAGTATTCACTCACAATTCATAAATTGTAGGCTTGTAAAATCACGAGTCCACTGTAAATGTCAACAGTTTTTAACATGCCTTGTATTCAGTTTGTATTCCATTGTGAGTGTGTGTAGAAGCTCCGCCATTGCGTGTATCAATATCCAGGCTTCGAAGGCACTTTTTATTTTCTTCAAATTCGTATATTTTTGAATTTATGTCACAGAGAGATGCGTTGCTGTTATCCATAATCTTGTTATTAACATTTCCCTGGTCAGGGACGCCGCAATTAATCCACGGATATCTCGTTTTTCCGCCAAATTTATGCAACTGATGAGAGCTCAATTCGAAAACGAAATGCAAATGGCGACAGGATGTTCAATCTGATTGGTGCTCATTTAAGTCACATAAAGTGTCTGGTTAATTTAAACACATAGTGTCTTAAATTAAAATAAGACATTTTATCCGTCTTAAACTTTTAATATCAGCACATCTGCTGTCTGAAATTTTGAAAACGTCCAAATTTCAGATGGCTTTAACGATTTTAAGACATCTAACATGTCTGAATCTAGAAACATTTTTTACAGTGTGGGTATTAAGGCAATGAATATTGCTTCTAAAAATGAAAAAAATTAACCTGTTTTGAAATTGAGCATACAACCCTAAAAAGCAATGACTATATATAGCATCCATCAGCGGGGGGTCAGTCTTTAGCACTGGGTTTCCTGGAAGTAGGCATGCAATCACTAAAAGCTACGGTGTCATGCGAGTTTGCCCACTTATTTTAACTAAGGGATAAACGATGGTTTCATTTTTATTTTTTAAAAGACGGGAATTTCCTACTGATCGTAGGATAGTAACAAATAATAGCAGTAAAATACTGCTGTTTTATTTGAATTTAAAATAACGTGCTACAAGTTCTGTGATCATAAAAGATTAAAATTAGCAGAACTAAGTGCATGGTCCACGCGTCCTATTCAAAAATGATCCAGTTAATGCTGTTAACCGGAAATGAGCTTAAAAATGGAATGGATTCTTGGGTCCACTTAAATGTACAAGCTATATGTATTTTAAATAAACATTTTAACAACTATTTTAATAAAAAATTGCATGTATGAAGTGAAATACTTTAATGACCCAGTTTTTTTTCCATTGTCAGCCACGGTTAAATTGTATTAATTTACTCGGAAATGATGAACTCGGCCTAACCCATTTGTGTAAAGCATTTCTGTAAATGTATTGTATTGAAACGAATTAATGTTTGTACATGTAGTATGTTGATAGACACATGTCAAACATTTAATGTTATTCTCATCAATCACACAATGCCATTCGATTGTATTTATTGTAATGCCAATTTTTACGAATATGTATCGCTTATAAGCACGTCTACAGTAGAAGTAATGCATTTATGATAATCACCCAATCTTCAGCTACATATTCTCCATGGAATGTTTAAGCGGTCATATAAGATTCAATCCGCACCTACTAAACTTAATTGCATGATTATTAAATATTTGTTTGGTCGTCAGTCGTCTTCTAATCCGTTGCCTCGGTGCTACCAAAACAATATCTTACGACCTTTGGCTTTACTTCTTCATTAATCGTGGTGTTTCTTGTTACCGAGTCCATTTCTCATCGAGTTGTTTTCTGACGAAGGAGTTGAACCGCGTAAAGCCCATGCAGCTTTTCAGTTCTGACCAACCTGACGCAGCGCCCCAAACAACCTGAAGTTTAATTAGATTTTAAGCTGCTTTTAAACAAGTTGAAGAGTGCCGAAGAAATGCCTCGTTAATTGGAGTGAAACTTAAGCCGGTCGAGCGATTCCAGCCTTGCATTTTGCTAGGTGATCCCAACCGATCCAAGAAAGCAGAACTGGTTGAGGTTTAAAAGCTCCTCTTCATCAACAACATCTTTGTTCGAGCTGGCCTCTTAATTGAACCCGGTTTTGAATCCGAAGTGTGGAGTGGGCACAATTATAGTCGAGCTTCTTCGCGCAGTGATTCGAATTCATTCTCTACGCACAAAAAATACGTTCGTAAAGAAGCTTCCATTAATCTCTCAATGGCAAATTGAATCGCTGCCTTCCTGTCCCTTGTCAGCCTGTAATTAGTGCGAGTGAAGACCACACTCTTTGCTTAATGCCATCCTCAAAAGCTCATGAAGTGCCCACCTTGCCGGCTATAAAGACAGCCGGTTTTGACGTAAATATCGATTCTGTAAAAACAGATTACCCCATTGCCAGCAAAATTACCAATTGGTCCGTTTCGAACATGCATCGCGAAATTGGTAACGACGTTATACGGTTGGCCTAAAATAGCCTTCTGAAGAAGTGCATGTAGAAGACTCGATCCTTCGAGAACACTTTGAGAATTAATCTGCATTTCGGAGCTCGGCTCTTTTAGTATACAGTAAAGCCTACTCGGAAGACATACGATTATCCGGGAGGTTGGGAAATAATGTTACATGTACAGTATAGCCTATGTATTTCATAAAATTCTAAAAACGCCCTATTTTCCTCGACCTTACAGTACACGAGCGTCTCAATTGTATTTTTAAGTGTGAGAAGCCATCATTAGTCTTATGTAATTTTTCAAGCTTCAAGTAAAAACTTATTCGGGATCCTTGCTTCATCGGGCCAAAATGTTCCGGTCGTCATTCATGTGTCCCAAAAACCGAACCTAGGCTGGGTTCCGTTCTAAATCCATATTTGTTGCAAGGCCCTAACATTGGTTACCCCCCTCACTTTCCTCCTCGGAGAAAATGGCGTCAAAACAGGATTGCGCAAACAGGGCATTGCGGGCCAAGTTTCCAATTTGGCAATCGGTCCCTTTTTAACGCCGTTTTCGTGCGCGGAATTTAATGCGGTTTATTAGCGGCGAAATGGCGATGATAATTCGATAACGCCTTTG
Organism: Megaphyllum sjaelandicum; assembly: GCA_034698745.1. NCBI lineage: Eukaryota > Metazoa > Arthropoda > Diplopoda > Julida > Julidae > Megaphyllum > Megaphyllum sjaelandicum. Next base: position 20,387 of record JAQGBX010001514.1, on the reverse strand, counting down.
TGATTTATTTCGGCGAAAGACGGAACGCACTTTTTTTTCTTCTTCTCTCGAAATCAATAAAAGTGGAGGAGTGCAGTCGCGGGTTTTAAATCCTCACGGGTTCGGGTTTCTAATTGGAAGTGGCGAGGAAAGGAAAAAGTTTCGACTTAGTTAATTTCTCGGGTTGAATTGTGCCAATCACCTAAGCGCCGTACGTAGTCGTCCCGCGCACTATCGGATTGCCATTAGGCAGGCGTCACTTCGGACTAAGAGATACTTTATGGCGTTTTTCTGTTAGCTGCCAAGCTGACCCCAAATTCAATTTAGTTTGCGGAGAGAAAAATTTCTCCGCCGATTTCACTTCGGATCGACGCGAACCGCAGGTGGTTAATTGTTATTGCGTTTTAGCGCGCCTCGTTCCGGAAGCGCAATGAGTGGTTAAGGCTCATGATGAGGATAAAAACGCACTCAGTTTGGATAAAATACGCCTTTTATGGCCCGCTAGGGGGCACCGCCAACGGGAACGTGGACAGTGGAAGTCGATGGAAATGGTTCTGGCATCGTTCGAGAGCACTTGCAGTAGCCATAACGTTTGTTTTAGAGTAAACACAAAACTTAACTACAGCTAACACAAGCACTAGTTCACACATCGTGGGTTGTTTCAATTTTTGGTGTGGAGCGAAACGTTGTTTATGGACTGAAAACTGATTATGATGGTTCTGAATCCATTACATCTGAAGTTAGAAATTCCAATTAAAGATTACTTGGGAACTATATTTCTCCATGATTTTGAAATAGCTTGCGATCAAAAGTATGGGTCTTAGTTGTATCTTAAATTAGATGGTCTTGCATGGTTTTACGTTCTATGGCTGCAGCCTCTTAAAGCCTGTCAGCGTTGGTAAAACATTACTTGAAACTACATTTCAACTAATTTTTGACCAACGGTGTCCTGTGTCGCCCCTGCTGCGCCCTTAAACCGCCACTCGAAATTTTGTATTGAAAAAATGGAGACAAACTTAATTGTATGCGGTTGATAATGAGAAAAAAACGTTGTCACTATATACAAAGAATGGCTGAATTAACTTAAAATATTGTGCATGTAACACTGCACTTATACATGTAGACTGTAATATACAGTATGTAGTAAAATGCCACAAAATTAAAAAAAGTAGGCCTACAGAATCTTCATGCCCATGTGCATTACATACAGTATATTTATGGGTACCTTCACAACGAGCTTTAAAGCAAGCTTTTTAAGGTGGCTTTAAAAGAGTGTCGCTTAGTGGTATTGCAGACGCTTAACACTTAGCGACACTGCGAAAAAAAAAGCCATAAATGATTGGCTTTAAAGCTCGTTGTGAAGGTACCCTATTGCCTTATCGCATGACTTCTTTTAAAGAAAAATTGCCAAATCTTCCTTGTTTTAAATGCTTTTTGCTTTTTATGATCATGTTTTTAGTTATTTTTCTTTCTGAATAACATAATCCATAATTTCTGTGCAATTGGAAACAGCTTATTTCTTCTTCACAAGTATCACTTTTCCCATCAGAAATTCCAAAAATATCTTTCTTTGTAATCTCATCAATATTCGCTTTTTAATCGCTTCAGGAGTAGCAATGCTGTAAAATTGAATATCACTATCTACATATAAGGTGACTCACCTGTTATCTGGTCACTATATAAGGCACATTGACAATCAAAAAATTGCAAAAAGACAACACACACTGGTCACTGTACAAAATAGACAGAATTTTTCTGAAGGAAAACTACACTAAGAAATGGTCAACATAAACAGGTGGTCACTTTTCCAGGTTTTACTGTAAGTCGGAAGTATCCCGAATGTGTAATTTTTTTCAGATACTTTGCATATCATTAATTGTTTTTTAAAACAGTTATAGGAAAAGTTCTCTTAATTCTTTTTCATAACATTTGGAAATTGAAGACATGTTATTATTGTTTCGGGTTGGTTTACGTTTTATTCTCGAATTATGCAATGTAGGCCATTTCTTATATGCTTCTCAGCATTTCATTGAAGTGAACAACATTTCTGATGAAATTAAGCTAGTTCTTTTTACAAACTAAGGGACTATGAATTGCAATTGCTATACAGCATATGCTCGGTTCTCGAGATTTTATCCGGAAATATTTTAAGACATTTTGTTGTTGTTAGACTTATCCTTTAGTTTCTTGACAGTGCAATGATCGCGTAGTCTATAATTTTGAATACTATCATACCACGTTTGATGTCAGTTCTGAAAAGGTCAGCTTATAATGGGCTCATAAAGTTTGATTATAATTTGTGCACATTTCCATGTTTTCAAGCAACCCGGATCACCCGTAGTGTCCATATCCCTTATCTGCCAGATTTCCAAGCGCTTTTCCGGAAATGCTTTGAATGGAACTTAAAATTTCACCAGAGCCGCTTCCATTCAGGCGTGAATAGATGCCAGACTGACTGACTGACTGATTGAATGCATGCAGCAGGAGGTGGACAAAGCTGCAATGGAAGTCATATCCTTCCAGAGAAGCAATTTTTCTGGTGCATATAAACTGTATGGCGAAGAATATTAGCCGCTCTGTGGCGTACCGTCTAATTTCCGATCCAGCGGACTTTGGTCAGTGGCATGGAGCAATACATTAAAATATAGATGGAATGATGGCTTATTGAATACAACACGCATTTTTTAACGTTGAATTATTTTTATAATGCCCAGGTACCATGAAAGGCTGAAATGTAGCGATGGAAATGTACTTGTATGACATTTCATCTTTACAAGCACACAGGAGGCTACTGGGGTTTGCCAAAGCCTTATTACGCCTGAGAGATTTCTATGATTTCTTGTACATGTACTACAGTCAGGCACATAAGTTTTACTCGGTGCAATTAAGTGCCTCAAAGTAAATGGTTCAATTCAACTCAGTACCTAGCTACTATCAGTAAATGAATAGGCTACCATATAGTGGGTGGGGGGGGGATTGTAATCCATCAACCCAAATTGATGTGTTTTTTGTTTAAACCCTTATTTAGTGTTTCAGTTGGAAAACTCATCTTAAATTCAGACTGTGTTTTTACAGTGATATGTTGTTTGTAAATTTTTAACATTCTTAACGTTGGCTAACCTGTACTGCTGCGAGGCTAAACACCAAAGCCAGGGGATGTGCCAGCGTCACCTACCCGGGAATTTTGCCTACAAAGGGGGACTACCACCCCCCAAGAGGGTTCTTTAACGTACAGAGTGCAAATGGGATCTGCACGGGACCTCGGCTTAAATTCTCATCCGAAAGAGATGCTACTTAAGAGAATTTTGCACATCCTTGAAAATCTCACCGACCTCGACCGGGAAACGAACCCCGCTAGTAAGTTATAGGATCGAATACGGAATTTTAAAATGTTAACAGATTCTATACTTAGAACACTTACTTATACGATACATACTGTATGTAAGAGATTGTTCACTTTCGGTACATGTACAGGTAATGTTGATAGGCGTGGCATTGTAGGCGGGACCTGGGGTCCCGGCACCGGCGTGGCGTAGACTATACATCCAGCTTCAGGATGTGGAGCCATGCAATTGGTTTTTTACATGTTCGTAGACTTAATTTCCAAGCAGAATTCCTGGCCATGTCAGAAATGGTGTTTGCAAAAAAATGGACTTGTTTACGTGACTTTGAAAACCCATGTTGAAATTATTCGAAAAGTTGTCACAAAAGATGCCCCAAATGTTGTCAAATAGTTTCAGTTACCACCTGTCCGCTATTTTTCTTTAACATGCTCTGTAATTCTACATACATGTAAATGTTTCTGGCAAACTTTGATCTTTGATGCGCTCAGCCACCGTCCACAATTCGCCTGAAAGGCACGCAGCTTGTAATTCTGCTTCCGCACGTTTTTCATATATATAGGCAGACTCAAGGCGAGAGACTTTGTCAACAACCCGGATTCAACACCCTGAACCGGAAATTACCGCGCCTGCTTGATTATTAATTACTCGCGACCTAATAAAACGTCGTTATGCCCCCTCATGGATTTCGTTCTGCAACAGACTGGATGTGAGTGCTATTCCTTGTTTCGCTTAATTACAAGGTTTGGCGCTGCTGCACTTTTGCCATAAGCAAAAAAGCAGCCCGGGCTAGGTGTTTGACACGCTGCGAGTTGTCTTCGGTGATTATGAATTATAGATATGTGCAGCATGAGACGTACACGTAATTAATTGATGCGGAGAATAATGGATGGGCTCTCGCTGCCACCAGCGCTCGAAAGCGCGTTTCGTCGCTTCGCATTTCAATAGCGCATGCTGAAATTGCAGAAATTGCGACGTTGGAAAGGGTTTCTATTTCCACCTTGTCACAACGCCACTACGCGATGCTCGTATTTTGATATAGCGTCGTTTTAATGTCAAACGCAATGTATATCAAGATGTTTTCATATCGCGGCGTCTAATGCATTTTGGAACGATGACATCTATTCTACTGCGTATTGCGTATAGCTATCAGCGATGCTTCGATGATGCGAATCGCGCAAACGCGGAATTATGCACTTTAGAATTGACGGGTTGAGCGTATAGAGCGGGAGAGGTATCGTCGAGTTACGAATCAACTCATTTCAGGAAACATTACAGGTCCTGTTCAGTTTTAGTTTTTCCATTTCGAATATTATTTTCACCTACAGCGATAGGATGAGAACACACTGAATGCTTATTGCAGGCGTTTATCACTTGGCGTGCACTAACGCCACCAAGCGGGATAAGAACGCGACGTGCGTTTTAAATGATGGCGCACACGAAGAAAGCTTAGACGATCCAGGCTGAGCTTACAAGAAGCGCTTATAAGTTATCAAGAACGTTTTTAACATTCTTTTTTGGAAATCTGAAAGCAGATTTGTAAGACACGGAGTGGCACACAGATCACTTTTGGTCCAAAATGTAGCCATCGATTGTATGCCGCCTATGTACCGTAAAAACGTGTCTTGCACTCATCATGAGATGCTAATGCGCGTGTGGAAGTTTTTAGGCGGATTGTTTCACCTAGCATAACACCCTACCACATGGCACTGTATGTGCTGACTGTAGGGTATTGATTAAAATAAAACACTTGCAGTGGTGCCCCTATATATAAGCACACTGACCACGCTGATATCAGCGTTCATTTTGCCCCCTAAAGCTGGAAACAAGAAGATGAAAACAAGCAAGAAAGAAGCTGAAAGAAGCACGTCGAAAGAAAGAATTCACTGTGTTTCTGACCCTTACCGAGTATATTCATGTAAGTAATGCTCGTGGCACTTGCCAGTATGTGCATGTATTTCAAGTGATGTAATGATTTCATGATTATACTTATGTGTACAGAGGAAATGTTCCGACGAAAGTGGTATACAGAAGTACAAAGGTACATTCGGAAATTGTTTATAAACTGATTCTGAACAAGTTACGATTTAATAACGTATAAATGGGCTACAGTTTTCAAGCATCTGTGTTTTAAATTGTCAAGGAACACGTATTGTCCGGAAGCATTTGCTCCGCTTGTATATTTACGAAGATGACATACTGCTGAACGCTTTCTTTTTTGATATTTCAATAGTGCACGTTCTCTAAATTCAAACCAGTTTGCCTATATGCATGTTTTATTTAAATGCCACCGTCGTAAAAAACAATAAATTTCCACACATTTATGTGCTTTTTTGTGTAAGGGTACTGGGCTGTTTACGCAGTTTTCAGCTTCCATATTGCCGCAAATAAGCTATAGGCGAAAGCAGCTTGAGTGGCACGAAAGCCGATCAAAATGAATGTTTTAAAAGGGCTTTTTGTTTTTATTAAAACGGAGCGATAATGCCTGCCTTTAAAGACAAAGCAGATATGCCAAAGTAATCTCCTCGCATAAAAAGAGAAGAGGATGGCAGCGAACGTCACGCGAATCTTTACTCCTATGCGGTGATTGGAAGTTTTTATGAATTGTGATGAGCAAGTTTGAATAGAAAGATTAAACTTATACGGCGAAAGTTGGAACTCAAACGTTGAGTGGCGTGAAAAGAATCAACGATCGAGATAAAACTGAGCTCCTGACATTAATTTCCAAAGACTGGATGCTTTTCGTTTGCTTTCATTAGTTCTTTCCCACACAAAAGAGTCCTTTCGAATTTAAGCATCTAGTTAGAAACGTTTGAACCTGTCCTGGATGTATTTCAAATTTACACTCAGAAAATCATGGCATAATATGGTACCAAAAGGGAAAGTATTTCTATTTTAAATGTTTGCAATATACATTATCGCTCGTTTCTTATCTTAATTGACATGTCAGTTGCTAATATAGAACTACAGTGTATTCGAAAAATTGTATATGAACCTGCGGTATATTAGCATAATGACATATTTAATAGGAATAAACTGAATTGGCCCACTGTTGTATTAATTCACTGTTGGGGTAAAATAATTAAAAATTAAATGTTTTAGGGAGTACGGCTCAAACCTTTGTAGGTTTGAAAGTACGGCTCAAACCTTTGTAGGTTTGTAGGTTTTTTTATATTCCTTGGCATTCTTTTTAAATTAAAATACACATGGGGCACATGTTATTTCAATATTTATAGCTGAACATTATTTTTTTTTGATAATACATTCATTGAAAACGAAATATATCATCTTTCGACTGTCCGTTTTAGAATATTAAAAGATTTATCCTTGAAATGCTCATGCCCAAAAGCTGGGCGTAATTATATTCACAAGTATATAATTTATGCTTATAGCGTTTGGACATGAGTCTACACATGCATGGTAACATTTGCAATTTAACATTCTTTATTCATGGGGGTTTTAATGACAGTTGAGTTTCTGTAAACAAATTAACCACGTATCACATCTGACAGTGGGCAACAAAGAAAATGCCCGTGATTGAATGCTAATGAGTATAGTTATCTTGTACATAATATAATCATTAGACGTGTAATACAAATCTGCATGCTAGATAGGGCCCTTCTTTGTCGTGCTGACCGCTTGATTGTAATTTTAAGAATTGTGAGATGGAATTATAAAATACGTTTACGCTGTTTATTCATAGAATGTAATTCCCCGTTGTACACCCGGAATCAGTTCTTAAATATCGGCTTAACATTATTTTGTTTTTTAATTAATGGCAAAGCAAACCAAGTCAACTTCATGCTGTGAAAGCTACGTGCACGCAACGTTGCAAATTGTGAGGTGCGTGACAATTAATTGTTTAAATATTATTAATCAACATTATTTTTCAAACTATTATACTATTCCACAAAAATAATTAATTGGTGTAAACGTCCTATATTCTACATTTGTTTAGGTACTTCCCCCATCATTAACGCACATATTGGCCGGCCCGATGTAAAATTCAGAAATTCTAAACATGGTTAGCACATGGTTTAATACAGTATTCAAGCGTATTAATGTTGCATACATGTAACCAAACATTTACAGTATAATAATGTCGATCAAGTTACGGTTTTACATCTCATATTGAATTTTCTCATTATGGAATGTTGATAGCTAATCGAACTGTGCTAAACATGGATGAGTCTTATCAGATTCGGTATTACAAAGATGAAGATTTTCTACTTAAATTTGGAAAAGTCAAGATCTATATGCAAACCATACGCGTTCCTTTGAAATATACTGTACGTACTTAATACATTTTTTTCATTTTAAAATGCAGACCACATTGGTTTGGTCCATCTCTGGACAGCTTAGGACGCTCACCCCTATAGGTGGTTCCTGCGCCACATCGAGGCTTAAGTAATCGTTAACAGCTGCGACGATCTGATTTTTTTCTCGTTGGGCAATTTATTCCGCTCCAGGCCAACTATCGCTTTTTCGTGCGATTTGTCACCGTCTCTGCCCCGCTCGCGCCACCTTCAGTTAATCTTGTCGACCTATACTAAGTCACCCCCGCGCCATTATCTCCGCATTTTCAATGCAAATCATGACTTATGGAGGGGACTCGCGCAACAAAATGGTGGATTAAGGGTTGAGCGAATTATGCCCATTAATTTTCTTGCCCAGTTTTTCGCTGGATGTCCTTTTTAATTTGTTTGCGATTCATGCTTTTCCCGCGATTAGCGAACTCGCGGGGGTCCACCGATGAATAACGAGGCCCAGTAATGGACGCTGTAAACAAATAAAACCTTTTATGCTCCGAACTATGAAAAGTTTTACAAATGGCGGACCCTCGGAGTTTGACAGCCCCGTGCAACCAGCATCCAAGGCGAGTTGAAAGCTGGGTGGTGCTGCTGCATGCGACAATCGCCATGCATGCATGCGTCGCAAATTCTTCATCATAATTCCTCGCCTGACATTCTGCTTGTCATGACATAATCCCGGACAAATTTCCCTGATTATGAAATGTTGCTCGCATGTTTATGCGAGCGTGGCCTATTGTTGCCTGAAGCCATGCTTTGAAAAGTTTTTTTTTTGCTCCGCATAAAATTGTAATGAAATTTGATGGCGTGCTCGCTGTCGAGCCATTGAAGAAGATTGCTTCGGATTTTGGAACACTGGCACTCCACGTAGATGGATTTCCATAGCAACGTTTGCCGAGAATAAGGAGTTAGTTCGCGGTAATGCAAGTAGATTGTACAGGGCGCTAACAGTATGATATAGTGAAATATCACAATTAGGACTGGACTCTTATTATAAGCTTTGTAAAAAAAAATAAGTACTGATATGTGGAATTTTTTTTCAAATGTACTCCACGAGTAAGGTGTGTCATTTACGTACAGTTTTTGAAATTACGTAGTTCAGCAAATTTTTTATCCGAGTCCACTTCTTTGTAATTTGCAGCTGTAAATTGTAAATTAATTTCAGTCAGTTAGTAACGTTATCATATTAAATACCTTTTTATAATAGTTGAACTAGATTAAGCCTCAATTTTATTTGTTTGGAAAACTGAAGAAAGTAGTTTGGGCAACAATTGTTTTTTTTTTAGAATTGGTGATTTTAACATTTGTATAGACAAATGTTCCTGTCATATTTATTGCAATCTATGCACTTTATACGCACTTATACGTTGAAATAAGTTAAAATCGATATTTATCGGCATTTTGGATATCCGAGAGTATTTTAAAACGCAAAGGCTGCTCAAACATACGCATAAGAGAATTTCGTTGGTTTCTATTATTCTATTCGCCGTATGCATACTATATTTTGGAAGATCGCGATTTTGTTTTAACTTATTGTTTTAACAATGGGGCTAATTTACTCTGGAGATGTTAGAATACCATCGATTTTAAAAATCGGAAATATGAATAGCATAGAGATGACTTCCAATCCACGTGTATGTGGATGTTATTTTTATTTGCTTTCAAAAATTGCAAACAACGTAGTCTTAATAAGAGTCGTCCAAATGATATTCACTTTAGTATCTCTTTAAGGAAGCCAGTTGACGTTAATAGAAAAGATTTTACTTTCAAATGACGCTCGGGGTGGCCACAAAGCCAACCTCACTAAATAAGATATTCATTATGCAAATGGAAGCGGAAGGAACGTTCATATCAAGTGAGAAGTTGATCAATGTGCGAGATAACCCAAATGGAAGTGTAACTTTCTGGATCAGATCTTCCAAAAGCGATATAACTAACGTGACTCATGAAGTGGTCAATTAGAATGCGCTGCACAAGAAGGACGGCAAACCATACACACTCCCTCGTACTGCGGGGTGGTGGCATTCTGGGGCAGCAAGATGGCCTACGTGTCTTTAATATAGAAGAAGTTGACCAAACGGGCAACTGGTTCAACACGCATCTAATTGTGCGATATTTTCCAGAAATGTCCGATCTCACTATGTAGAATGCAGTATTCAAGGGAGAGGGGAAGCGAGCTCTTTTTCAGGAGGATCCTCAAAAATAATACGTAATTTACAGTATTACACGGTATAAATTATATATACCCAGTATAGTATAGTGCGTAATGCTCACATGATGTCCGCAAAAGAATACGGACTTCTGTAGTTCCAAATTGATTTATTATTATCTTAACAACGATCGGCACGTGTTAACGACCCTTAATCGCTCGAAATATGCCAAAACTTTAAGCAGATCATTTTCTGTAACTGCTCCAATCAGAACGTTCCGAGTTCCTTCGCGGCAACGTTTGCATGCCTGAATTCTCGAACGGTGGATTTATCGATTGCCCCTCACTAATTAACTATAGTTTCGCAGTGGCTTCACTTATTAAATCCTATAAATTCAAACGGCGGCCATCTTCCATCCTCCCCCCCTCTCCCCTTTCTCCCCTGAATAATTAAAAAAAGTAGCTTCTCCGTGGACTAATTTCCTGTTGCAAGAGCTGGTCGGCCATTAAGGCTGTTGGCAGCGTGCGCCATGCCCATTCAATTAAACCTTTCCGAGCCGTATTCGGGTGCCATAATAAGCATCTGGCGCTAATTGCTCGTCGGCGATGATTGCCGAGCGTTTTGTTTGTTCGTGCGCCGCACGAAGCGTTGGCACGATTCCGGCAATCACGTTTTATTCGACCGCTAATTCGCCGTTAATGCGAGTTGGCGTTTGGTTTTAAAATTAGTTTACTCCGAGGCGAGGCTCTGGTTTAGATAAGCCTGATTAATGCCCTCGCAATTGCGCTGATGCCGCCACGTCACGATGAATGCCACATTTCAACCGTTCCAGGTCTTCTTCTGCCAGCCGATTTCAGTTCGATTGCCGTTTCAACGTGTGATCGGGTTGGCCGAACAGGAGTTTCAACCGCCACTATTGCCCCGTCACCTGGTGACCATTAGCTAAAACGAAGCGATGGGAATTTCCTCCGATGCCAAGCGCAAGATCACGTGAAGTGGATATGCGACGAGTGGCACCTCTTGCGCATTGGCTCGTGGGAAGATAGGCTACATCCCGCATATCCATCTCCTGCTTGCCAGGATGCCCTATATTTGAACCCATGCGCTCATCTTCTTTGGCTGATAGTGTTTATGTTGTCGTAACATCGGGCATGGCGGCTCGTTTTGCGAGCACCCGAGGAACAGTACCTAATTAGTTACGGGGGTTAGTTTCGCGACAGTACTTCCCCGAGTTGCCCGGGTAACAGCAGCCAATCGTCCAATCTCGTTGAAGACAATGGCGTGGGCGCCTTCTTCCCCATCGCCGCACTTATCTTAGCCCGGAGTCGGCCATAAAGCCGCTTCCTGGGACCATCATCCGCTCCCCTATTTTCGCTTTGATTCCTCGTCGTTAACCCTTGAGAAAGCTGGAAAAGTTTAATCTCTGAATTGTAAAGTTTACTACCGAGGGCTTTTAATGGCGCTTTCGTGGCGGGGCTATTTTCCTCGGACGAGCATTCATAAATACGATCATATATAGTGGAAGGCCCCCTGGCTGAACCTGTATTCCAGGGGTTTGAATCCCACCACCCCCAGGCGTCCGAAATGGAAATTTAATCTTGATCTACAGTTTTGTTCACTTTTTCGCCATTGCCAAGTGCGCCACTATGTGTTTTCGGGCCATAAAGTTAATGGTGGTTCAAGCAGGCCCACACCTTCCCATTCCATTTGCTCTTCATGGGTTTTTCCCCTCCTCCTGTAGCCACTTTGTGTTCGACGAATGGATAAAGGTGAAGACGATGAGGATGATGATGATGATGATGATGAAGAAGTGAAATGGACGTCGTCATCAGCGTCCTCCACGTTTTTATTGGCCCTTGTCAGCCATCGCGATGCCTCGTTTCCGCCCGCTGCGGCTGCATATTGCAGAGCAACGCGTTTTTTCTACCAAAATATGATTTTGGTTTACTTTAATTCACCCCCCCACTGTCCCCAACAGGTGTCTTCGAACCCTCGATGCTACGTACGAACTTGGCCCCAGGCACGTGATGCTACGTTGAACTTTACATGCATTAATTGTTATATGTATATTTTGTAACAAGAGCAGAAATGAGTCCCCGTGCAATTGAAACTTAAAAATGCACGTGGTAAAAATGTGTCTGCAACATGAAACTTGCGCAACAGTTGTAAAAGACTGACATCAGCATTACTGTACCTTGCCCATGGTTATCGCACTTGTTTGTTCCATTTAAAATTGCATGCGTTGAGTTCGACGAGAATCTGGAATGCACATTTTTTTTGTTTCAATACGAAAAGTGTGCTTTAGACAACTTTAATTCCACCATGCAGTTAAATGGAACTTACACGACACCTCTTTTTCACACACCATCCTCATCAACCAAGCCCGTGTCCATCGACGTCGACAGAAGATACCAATCATCTTGTCGGAATTGTAACAGGCAGCGAATCGACACCCAACTGCCCAACTATCCCATTAACCCAGGCTTTGAATCTAAACGAGGAGGATGCCTGAGGGAACTGGGGAACCATGGAAAAGCACTTTCAAGATATCCGAAACGGGAATCGAACCCGCGTCTAAACCTGCTGATGTTTTTGAGGCCCCGCCTTCGTCATCGTGGGTGTCACACGCCGTAACGTCATCGGCTGGACTTATTGTGACCCCGTGCGTCCCACACCTTTTGCCACGGCTGGACGTGCTTTTGTCAACGTGGCTTTTTGGCAATTTTTCGGCCAAACATTTTCATAACGTGCACGTTAGGTTATTTAGGCATCCATCCTGCCTTGATTGATACCTTATGTACAATCGGACATGCCCCTTTTTGTATTTACATTTATTATGCGGATTGGCCAAGCTCGCTCAGGATTTCACATGTGCTATTGTAGGGGCCTCCAGATGTTCCCTGGATATTGGTACTATTATATCTGATGGCATCCAGCGTCAGGATACCTACAGTACGGCCTCCAGCGCCGCAATAATAATAAAACCGAATGCAAGGCGAAACTATTCAACCACATTGTTCGGGTTTTCATGCATATTTATCAACAGTAACCTGAAGCATAAAACCGATACTAGATAGTTGAAATATAAGGATGCGAACAGATTTTAATGGCACACGTAAACAATATACAGTGTATAGATGTAGTGTGTTTCCGCACACCAGGCTTGCACGTACATGTTTATCCTTATTTAAAACTTCTAGATAAAAAAGGGAAAACGCTTGACGGTTGGGAAAGTGGATCTTTGAGGCTAGTCGCGTCGAGTTGTTATAACCATTAAAGCAATGTGTTTTTCAATTAGATTTACCCTAAACCTTGCAGGACATGGCAACCATCTGTTTTGGGACACGTTTCCGTAAGTCAGCGAACCGTTTAAACCCTCGTTGACCTATGGTATTCCCATATCGATTTCATGTAAACAACATTGAACCCCGGCCTCCGCCAGCCTCACGTTGCTGCAGAAGCACGCTGGTGTAAAGGAATGGATTCTCGATTTAATTTGCGTTTTAATCTGCGCGCCAGCCTCGCTTAATATTAATTTGTCCGGCTCGGTGAAGTTGTTGGAGGACGGCTTGTTCTGGTGGTTTGACAAGCCGTAAAAGTGGAGATAAGGTCGACATTAAAGGTTAATTCATCTGCACCCGTGAGTGATGGTGAAACTGAGGCGAAAGGACGCAACGTACAGTTTGCCCTAATGTAATTAATTCATCAAAATGTCGTCAACTCATTGTGTCACACCTGGTACAGTCGAGCGAGGGCGAGGGTGTCCACTCTCCTGGAAAAATAACGGAGAATTGCCCATGCTATTCTTCAAATGCTCAGCAGATTGTCCATTGGGAGGGGAAATCTTGGGGAGGCATTTCACGTATGACGTCAAGGGCTTTTGAGGATGAAGGAATTGGTAATTGATGAGGAGGGTTAAGGGAACGCGAATCCAGCAGTTTCGTCATCAACCGAAGATCTTTTTTCTGTTTTCGATATTTGCGTGGAATTAATTTGCCGCGGTGATATCAATAATTCATATAAGGAAATAGTACGCGAATTCGAAATCTATGTGATAGTTAAATTATTGATAAACACGTAATTCGTGGAATAGCTTTAAGTGATGGGCTGACAGTTCTAAAATTAGTCGTTGAATCGGGCCTCAAAACGTATTGAAAACCTTGAAATTCTCATTTTTAAAAATATATAAATGTTTACGGTAACTGTTGCAGTAAAATCCATTGATTCCTGTGTATTCAAGAGCATATGGAAAATTGTTACCTAACAAACGTTTGGGGTTTTTGATAATCCCTGCATTTCTATCCCTGCAATCCCTGCATTCCCTGTATTTCGTATTTAACCCAGTTGCAATGCTTAATCTGTGAATTGGCCCTGCCCCCGAATATGTGCGTATACGAGCATTCCTATATTACACTGCTGCTGTGCAGATTAGCAAAGATGTTGGAAACTAAAATGTTTTTTGGAAAGTGAAAATTGATAATGGAATGTCGCAAATGCCCCCATTAAACTAATTTTCTGATGTTCTACAACCTTCTAATTGAACGTTTTTCTCTAACTATTACGGTTTAGTAGATGGCAACGCAATGACCTAGATGGAGCATGTCAAGGTCATCGATTCCAGTGTGTCCAAATGGCGCCTTGGCCACTCCATACAACTACAATTGTAAAATACAAAAGGCACCCTGGTTAACGTTTACGGCTGCTGGTTTGTTCTTACCGAATCACCCTGTATAATTTATGGACTGACAGTGATGAGATGGAATCGAATTGTAATATTATATTAGTGGTACATATAGGTAAGGACATACAGAACGCTTTTTTCAGGCGCAACAAGACTTTACAGACTTATTCCTCACCTTGTAGTTGTACCCAGTAGTATAAGCGCCTGCAATAAGCATTCAATGTATTCTTACTCTTAGGGGGACCCAGGCCCTTCGGGCGTGTTAGTTATTGGTATTAGTAAGCTTGTATGGTTTAGTTGACCATTGTATTTGGGCTGAAATTATTTGGACTACAAATGATTTTTTGAATATTTTTTAGACACAGTATATAAAATGTAGCAATTAAACAGATGTCATTGATGGACTTTCCCGAGGTTGTCTTCTTCATCACATCCAGGATTCGATGCTCGTTTTTCCATCTAATTCCAGATGATAACTCTATTTGTCAGGGGCTAGATGAGAATATAGACGCGGTGTTCGGGGCATTTTGAAACAAATTCTGCGACATATAATGGACATCAATTTCGGCGTCGGCATTCTCGTTGAAAAGAGGCTGCGCTATTGGAATTTGCGCTATCTCGGCGACTCGAGTTTTGCGAATGGGCTTTCGGCGACAGTGGCATTCGCTGAAATAGCATCTTCTTCGCTCTTCCGCCTATGTAGAGCACATTTTTGCCTCGCCGATTTTTTAGGTGCGGCAGACAAATTGATCGCATGAATCTTTCAAACGTCGATACTGCAGATGCGGTGTTGACACAGCGTTGACGTTGCCAGCCCCTGAATATAGATAGGCCTTTTTAAAACTGGCTCAAAATTCATTGAACATCTTATCTGCTCTATATAGCCACTCTTTTGTTTTCAAATTCACTTTATCCTTTGTCGGTGCGCGTGAACAATTGTTTTTCTTCTTCTTGATTTTCCTCCCTCCTTTTTTTTCCCTTCGTCTTCAAAGTGGCATATAAATTCCATTTCTTTTCCCGTTTTCGTTATTTTCTCGCCGGTCATTCAGCCCAACCTCCCTGTCGCACCTCCGCGGGTTGGGCAACGTAGTACGCGGTGCCATCGTTCTGTCATGGACACGCTATGTTACGCCTGCAGGGAGCAACTTCTTCGGTGATGGGATGCTGCGTACGCCGGGATGACGTAACGTGCATATCGCGGGGAAGGAATAGTGTATTGCGTGCTGCATGCTAGGCTGACTATAATGGATTATGGCGTCGCAACAATTACTATAAAATCTTCATTAGACGCGGATGCTAGTTTATCCACATTGATGATGTCAGTGGGTTGGTCCACAAAAGGGGTTAATTCTGGTAACGATTTGATCTCGAGCGCCAATGATTGGCCAAAGTCCCTGCATGATGAACATGAAATACGAGCTTCGGTTATGAATTTCAGCAAAGAGATTTATACTTTTTTTTAAAAAGCATTTAAACTAAGTTTGTTTTACTCCTTTCCATTTAAATAACTTCCGATGGAGATGCCTTAAAGAATTATCTGGGCGTTTATTGAGCATGCGTGTTAGCGATGATACTGACATGCATATGCATTATCATAATGACGGTCTGCACTAAATTTTTTAAAGTTTAGGGTTTATAGAAAGATATGAACATGTCTTCTATAGGTCACAGTGTGGCAGTTGGCGAACCACTTGTCAATTTGGTGTCACTTCACTTCTACAAATTGTTACTCGTTTCGTATCCGATCGCTTAACTGAATACTCCGTGCATCAATTTTTTATAACCTTCTATACTGCGTGTTTGACAGTTTCGTTTGCCCTACCGCATGCAGGTGAGGGCGCGAATTGGAATGAATCCCCATAAAAGGTGTTTGCAATAGTAGCGAAGCGAGTAAAATAGCGCATCTTTATGCCATAAATAAGAATTTCTGCTTCACATTTGCCAAGGATTTCCGAAAATTGGAGGCGGATTTCTGCATGGGCATAAGAATAAATAACATTTTATATTGGAAGCGTGCTTTTGCCAGCAGCTCTTGGAAATCTCTACAATCCCCTTTCGTTGTTATTATACCCCGGCGTTGTTTGTTCAATGCTCGCGTAGTGACGTCACGATTACCTTATGCGATGTTACCATGATGTTTGATAAAATTTTCGACTTCGGAGACAGCTTGGAGATTATTTTCTACCTTCAGGGTCTTGAACAAACTTGATGAAAATGTCATAAAATTGATCGTCTTGGATGACAACCATCTGCATTATGGAGTCATGGCCGTATACGAGACGCGTACGCATTCCTTAAAACAATTATTGCCGCAGGATAGCGCATATTCCATGCTCTACCCTGATGTAGAAATGCTAAGACGTTGCAGTAATTTGCATTAATTCAATATATATAGGTATCCACATCATTGAGTGTATATGTTTAAGATCGTGTCTGTACGCGCAACGAGCCAGCCCAACACCAGGAGTCGCTGCTTATCAACGTTGCACTGATCGGACACGGGTTATCGTGGCATGCCGTAACTTTCTGTCGCAGTGCACGTACCGCCTTTTCCCCACTCCGTATGCTCCAGAGGGTTAGGCCTTGGCCCGCTGCATGCGTCTGCGCGTGCGTCGCATCGACCCGCACCAGCCTCACGATTTCTCCGACCTGAATTATTGATGGAGGCGCCACTACATCTCATGAAATATTTGCGAGCGAGCTAGCAAACGTCCATTTCCTATTATGCGATACTTATTTGCTGATTTTTGCACCGTTTTTCATTTTTCCGTTGCCCGGGTTCTTTACCTGTTTATTCCTCTTTTGTACGCGGGGATGAAGAGTGGAGCGCCATTGTGCGGGTGATGGCAGCTTTCATGCCCGGATGTTTGTTGCCATGAAATAGTTTCGGGCGCCTTCAGACGCCGGTAACCAGGGTTAATATTTGATGACCGCAACTCATGATTGGCGATTAAAAGCCAATGAGCCGCGTTTAAATGGCATTTTCAGCGATGAGGTTGGGAATGTCGACTGCATGGACGCCGCTGAACTCAAAATGTAAGGAATGCCTAACGAGCTTCCGTGCGTCTTGACAACTACTGTATATGATATTGGTATTAGAACCATAATGGTATATTGCACTTACACTAAGTGATACAAGTCGAAACTTTTTGCATTTTGAGATAAACCAAGTTCTAATGCATAAATTGCTTGCTTTCTATATATATATATATATATATATATATTAACCACATCTTGGTAAAAAGATGTGGAATTGCAGTTGGTTTTTTTTTACGATCTATAGACCAACCTGTATGTGTGTCTATCTGAAGTAATTTTCGATGTGTAGCCTATAGCCTACATTGTGCAGTATTTACTAATTTATCATGGTGCTCTTATACATGAACTTCTTTATGATTAATAAGAGCGTCACTATACCCACCAGCTAGCTTATTTCTTTGTCGAATATTGTGTTCGTAACAAGTTCCGATGTCTTTCTGGTGTCACGTACAGCTTTTACGCATCACGTGAATTATGCCGCTGGAACCAATTTGTTACACAATGTTCCTTCGGCCCAAGTTGCCATCTCTCCCAAATTATATATTTCGTGCCATTACATATAACTCTTCCCGTTTGGCCGACGTATAAATATTTGTTCGCTCTTTGTTCACGCTGCAGAAAATTGGATTTATCGGCTAGAATGCCTGCAATTAATTCAAGATTACAATTACGCGTTATATGCTCGGGTACGGAGTAAATCATATATATTTTTTATGACGTGCTTTCCCAGGAATGTGAATATTGGCTCGATTGTATTTTTTTTTTTTTTTTTTTTTGCTAGTCTGGTCTTTCCTAAACTTGCATGCTTTCATGGTACAAAATTCTTCTTCGGAAAAAAATGGTGCGGTTAGATGAAACCTTATTATTGGACATTTATAAATTACGATGTTGCTTATTATTTCTCTCATTAATTTGCACTTGTAGTGTTTTGTTATTTAGCGATTGATGGAGCGGATATGGAACATTGTGAGATTCTAACTTTAGATAGATGAGCTACATGTATGATACTCGCGTTTAAAAAATACTTTCGCCCTCTTTTCGTTGTCTAAGATCTATCATGTTATTCACATTTTAGAACGGCAAAACTGCAGGTATAGGGTACGATCACGTCGAATGCATATTGAAGACGCTAATCACAAAGCGGTCAGATCAAACAACAAACAAAAATACCATATAATTCGTGGACTGAACGTGATGAGATGGAATCGAATTGTAATATTCGGGAACATTTAAATTCGATAACCGTCAGCTATAACGCAACAACTATATGCCTCACCTTGTAGTTGGACGCTTAGTGTTAAGCCTCTGCAATAAGCATTTGACGTGATCGTCCCCATATGCTGCACAGCTGTGCATGTACATTGTTCAGCATGTAATTACATGAATTATATTGCATGGTATTTCCATATTTATTATCGAAAATATAGCCGAAAAAACAATAGTTTCATATATTAGTTTCATATACGCCCGAAAAAAGCTTTATACTGTCTCTAGAATGGTAGCAGATTTTTTTAAACATATAATTTTATACTTGCAATATTTTTTTATAATATAATAGACGAAACCGCGCAACCCGAAACAAAGTATCAACATACAGGCATATCATTTAAAAAATAGCGCCCCGTAACCATGTGAGTTTACTATCCTATCATAAAATTGCACTGGGATGCCGATTCCTATACTCGGTCATGGTTGCAGCGCTAGGGTAACTTCCGTTCATCGCACACTGATGCATTTGCTGGCATGCATATGAGTTTTAGTGAAGTCAGTAAACATGGCATTAGCATCAACTTCCTGAAGAAAATAGTCCATAAACTTATCGGAATATTAACTCGAAAGTAAAACGCAAAATCTTTATTTTGCTCACTTCTTCTTAGAACGCAATGGGGTTCTTCTCTTCACTAAATCTGACATTCAGATCGTCTCAATATTTTTTTTCAATATTTCGATCACAGTATTCGATTTTCACCTAATCCTCTGGCTCACATCATCCTTGTACGACGCGCGCATAAAATGCTGCGCTGCGTCGAGAAAATACATCCTGCCTATTGGCCTTTACGATCTTATTTGGGCTGTTTATATCAATATAGATTTTCTGCAGGTATTTTATATCTAAATAAGCGAAATCCCATTTCACATCGTCGTTGAAGACGGGAGTCATGCAGAGCTTCTTTTTATTTTCATTTTTTTTAAGTTAACCTCCATCACATATAACCAAGAATTACCTTTCTCTCATCTTAACAGTATATTGACGTTCCCCGCTATTTCATGTTGACTTTGCTCTCTGGTGGCCAATCCATATAACTTCTTTTCAGGCTTCGAGAAAGAACCTTTCGAGTAAAAAAATAGGGACTTTTATTTCATTTCTTGAAATCGACATCGGATATTGTCTTGTTTTTTTTTTGTTTTTTTTTCCTCAGTGACATTATCAGAAATCGGACAGTGGCCAGCGGTTGTCCTAAGGCCGTCTCCGGTAATTTGATTTTTTGTTTCTTGCCAATATAAACAGTATACCTCGTCTTTAAAATGTTTCCTTTATTATGACTTTCTGACATGCTATTGTGGTAAGGTTGGGTGGGGATATAATGTTCAATAGCTATACATGTGCAAGTATCGTCATAATTAATTAGCATTAACGTTGAAAAGTGAGAATTTCAACGTGCAAATTCATTGAAAATCGAGTTTTTAAGTCGTCTAGCTCTGTATCTGTCAAAAGGATCTGACTTAATGACGTGGCAATGATATACACATAATTTGTAGTATGCAAGTATACAATGTATACTTTTTGAATTTTGGTAAATTCATAATTCAGTTCAATTCAATTCAACTCAGTACCCTACTATCAGTAAATAAATACCATGTGGTAGGGAGGTGTAATCCATCAACC
>JAQGBX010001513.1:0-24509 GCA_034698745.1 Megaphyllum sjaelandicum | reverse complement strand
GCGAAATTTTCCACCTGTTCCGAGTACAAATTTGCACAATTTTCCACGTTTTTTGAGTTCAAGGTAGCAAAATTGTCTACGTTTTTTGAGTTCAAGTTAGCAAAATTGTCCACATTTTCCGAGTTCAAATTAGCAAAATTGTCCACATTTTCCGAGTTCAAATTTTTAGCAAAATTGTCCACATTTTCCGAGTTCAAATTAGCAAAATTGTCCACGTTTTCCCAGTACAAATTAGCAAAATTATCCACGTTTTCTATGTACAAATTTTGAAAATTCTCTTGGTTTTTCAAGTAAAAATTTTCAGCATTTTTCATGTACAAAGTTTCAAAATTCTCCTGGTTTTCCGAGTTCAAATGTTCCACATTTTCCTAGGACAAAATTGCGCAATTTCTCACTTTTTCCGAGCACAAATTTTCAACATTTTCCAAATAGAATTTTTTTTTAAAAAGTTAAAAATTTTTGTTAATTTTCAAAATTGTCGTTTATAAATTTAAAAAAATATATATATTTTCCAGTGTAAATTTTAAAAAATGTTAATTTTTCACGTTGTTATTGGTCAGGGAAAATTTTTTTTTGAAACCTGGAAAAGTCAGGGAAGTTGAAAATGTGATTTCTGGGGGAACCCTGTACCATTTTTAGATTATGAACAAAGATCACACAATCAAGATGCGGGGAATGGGATAGGCACAAAGGGGTGAAATTGTTCTTGTCGGTAAAATCAAATCAAACTGTACAAGTTTGTTACAGATCTTGAATTCATGGAGATTCTAAAATAGAATAGTGTCATTTTAATGGTCCTTACTAGCTTTTGAGGGTGCAGCGTGACGTCATTTTTAATATATCCTTGAGTTATCCAGATCATGCTACAAATTTTCACAATTCTCCACGTTTTTCCAAGTACAAATGTTCAAAATTTCCAGCGTTTTGCTGAAGACAAATTTGCAATATTTTTAGAAAATTTCCAGGACAAATTTACAAGAACAATGAAACCTGAATTCTTAATTTTTACGCTTAAAGTTCATTCAGTTTTTTTAAATAGTTGTTTTACAAGATGATAACAAAAAATTGATAATAAACAGGTAGGAAAAATGGCAAAATTTATCCTTAAAGATAGTACATTCTGGTCATGGAAAATGGTAAATTTTGGTTAGGCAAAGTCGGGGAAATTACATGTCTAATTTTGGTAACAACCCTGTTTTGGGCCCTAGTTATTATGGTTATGATAAATTGAATGTGAATGTCCATTTTCCTCTAGTGAATGGAATCCTAACCCAACCACTGATTGAGAGAGACCCTTACATCAAGGACCCACGGGCCACCACAGCAAGGCTTGTAGGCTTGGAGCCTGCCACCAAATACCGGGTTACCATCCGTGCCACTACTCAAGCTGGTATTGGGGATGCCTATTTCATTGAAGTGTCCACTGGAGATTCCATCGCTAAATGTGAGTTGTCATTAAAGAAATTTCACTAAGCAGAATTTAAAATTAGGGCATAGTTTTCTTGTTAGTCACCCTTTAAAAAGGATGCTTGCTTGAAAAGTAATTTAGGACATTTGAGGATTTGTAAAAATTTTCTATTTCTCAAAAATAACTTATTCAAGGCAAATTATCAATGAGTTTCCTTGAAATAGTACTAGTATTCACATTTATACAAACATAAAACTTAAAAATAACAAAACTTGAAAGCATATGTGTGAATGATGTCGAAACATTGTAAAACAAATTTTGAATTGGATATTATAGTTTTCTGAACTGTCATATTTGACTTATAATTTCAAAGTTTTGGAAAAAAAATTATGGTACTGAAGTGGGATGATTAATATCTTAACTTAATGCATTGTATCGCTTAAAAGATAATAAGTTAAACAATTTGATAATAGGCAAGAACACCTACAAATTAATCACGACCAAGTCTGATACCTCCAAATGCTAATCATTGTGTCACACAAGTTGCAATAAGTTTAGTTTTCTTGGATAATAATTAATGTGACATGTGATTTTTCTTAGCCCCAGACAAGCCATCCTTCATATGGAACCGCCTGGACACGCAGGATGGGCAGGCGGCCATCATGGTTATTTGGAATCCCAACTTAGAAGGCCATGCTGGAAGCCATTTCTATGCAGAATACAAACGAAAAGGTAATTTTCCTGCTTTGTATATCAGATTTTTTAAATGCACTGTAATAACGTAATTGTTATCAATTAGATGAGACACGGTACATTAAATCCAAGGATGTCCTGTACGAAGAGGAAGTGGCAGTCAAGGGACTTGAACCAGGCACGGTGTATGAGGTGCGTGTAGTTGCGGTTGATGGCGAGTACCATGTTCCCAGCGATCCACAAGAAATCGAGATGTTTGGAGCACGTACGGTGAAGTTGACTATTTAGATTTCTTGATAGAGAGCCAAGATGTGTGATTAATACTGTTGTGATCGGGTTTTAGCAGTTATTGCTCAAAGAGGAACTGACGGCCTTTCCAACGCTGGATGGTTCATTGGAATGATGGTCGCTATTTTTGTCCTACTTGTCATTCTCATCATTGTTTGTCTGGTTAAGAGAAACCGTGGTGGGAAATATTCTGGTATGTATGTTTTATGTTATACTGATGTACGAGGGCTGTTCAATAATTAAGGTAACAGCCTCTCTGCCTAAATAATAATGCAGAAAAGAGTATTTCCATTTAATCTCCAAATTTGCCCAAGCATTTATTCTGCCAGGGCATTAAGACATCTAGACCTGCATAGAAAAATTAGTGTCAGTTGCATGCAGTTATGATGTTCTTTTCCGCCTAATTCAATGCTCATTAAGATGAGCATTGAACATCATAACGTCCGCCCTGCCATCATCAAAGGCAATGCACCAATCTCGAGCTGTCCACATGGCATTGGCACCACACACCTGAGCATTTTTTTTTTTTTTGGCTTAATGTTTGACCCTGTTTTCGCCATTTTCACATGATGATGGGGACAGTTGACTTACATGAGAGGCGGCCTACACCAACTACTTGGATTAGGCAAGAAATGTGAATGCCATAAGAAGACGTAAGGTTACCTTACTTATTGAACAGCATTCATATTATCAAAAACAAAATATAGGCGTTAAACGATCGATGTAGCTATTTCTATTCAATGACTTGGAAGATTATAATTTGAGTTGTTTTACTGCTTTATTGTCGTTCTTGTGGTTTCCCACAATCCATCCAAGCTAATGCTGGAATAGTTCCTGCTTAAATTTTAGCCTTGGCTGTCTGCCATCTCATCCTACCCTTTCTTGGTTGTATTTGTCAAAATTATAATTTATACCCAGATATACAGATATCTCAGAAGTTGTTGGTCAGTTTCAAAATTGTTTAACTGGAATGGGTTGAAATGAGCAATGCTGAACGACCCTTTCAAATGTTTGCCTAACCAGTTTATGACAGTTATCCAGTCTTTGGAAACTTTCTAAATCTAATAAAGTTGGTATATAATTGAAAGTCTTCCCATTAATTCTAATAACTGCTGGTGCTCTGGATCAATTATTCTTCTGACAGGCAGCCTTTAAGGCATGCTGGAATTCTTTCTATCCCATGTGATGTTACTTCCAGAGTGGGTATTAAGATAAAAATTGAATTACACAACCAAAACTTTCTGTACAAATTTTAAACAGTCTGCAATTTCAGCTGACTCTTACTTAATTGTAACCTGCCTTATTTTAGTACATGATAAGGAGGCAGCTCAAGGCAAGGAGCTGGATTATCCTGACGAAGGTCACTTTCACGAATACTCCAAACCGTACGTTATTCAGTGTATTCTATGCATGTATTGAATGTTTAATTATTGATAAAAATGTCACTAGTGGATGTTATTGAATGTCTGCTTTCTTTGTTTCATTCTGTAAAAGGCCTGGTGGTGATGGTAATAACATCAAAGGCAGTCGGATGTCCCTAAATAGCAGTGCAAAACCTGGTGAGAGTGATACTGACAGTATGGCTGAATATGGCGAAGGCGAAACTGGTAAGCTGAACGTTATTTACGCTTGAACACTTAGTTTATCCATTATTCCAAAATGAAAACTGTGTTAGGTAACCAGCAGATAGACACCCAGCTTCCGATCCCTGGTTGATCATCCTGACTTTGGGTTTCAAATGTTATTTCCATGTAATGCCTGAATAGGCCTACTTACTTTTTTCTCGGGTTACCTTGCAGGGTTTAGAGTTTGCTATAAACTAATAATTGTTTTGATTGTGGTACCATGTTTTATGTTTCCAGTCATTGTGCGGGTTCTCTTTAACATTCAGCATGGATTATGAGCCAGTTATTTGCTAAAAATTAGAAATTACCATTTTATGCACGTGACTAAAAAAAGTCGCTTTTTGAATTTTAATGTGCAAATGTGTAGGAGCCAATGATTGTATTAGATCATTAGTCACATTATTAGCCTCCGTCAAAAAACTGATCGCACACACAGGGTGGCTACAGGTCAGGGAAGTCATGGAAAAGTCAGGGAAATTTTCCCAAATAAAAGCAAAGTGCAATCCCTGTACTCAGTTTGCTAGCAGCTTCATCCCCAATCCTCTTCAATTCAATTCAACTCAGTAAATGACCCCGTGACCATTCCTGGGCCTTACCCCACGACAAGCAGCGCGGACTATTGCCCACGACATAGCATCACGGACTATACCCCATGACCATTCCCGGGCCATACCCCACGACAAGCAGCGCGGACTATTGCCTGTGACATAGCATCACAGACTATACCCCGTGACATATATCTACCCCGCGACAAGCACCTCGGACTATTGCCCGCTACATAGCATCACGGACTATACTCAGTGAGCATTCCCGGGCCATACCCTGCGACAAGCAGCTCGGACTATTGCCCGCAACACAGCATCATGGACTTATACCCCGTGACCATTCCCGGGCCATACCCCGCGACAAGCAGCTCGGACTATTGCCTGCGACATAGCATCACGGACTATACCCCATGACCATTCCCGGGCCATACCCCGCGACAAGCAGCTTGGACTATTGCTCACGACATATCATCACGGACTATACCTCGTGACCATTCCCGGGTCATACCCCACGACAAGCAGCGCGGACTATTGCCCGCGACATAGCATCACGGACTATACCCCGTGACCATACCCCGCGACAAGCAGCGCGGACTATTGCCCACGACATAGCATCACGGACTATACCCCATGACCATACCCCACGACAAGCCTAGGCCCCACAATAGTGATCCCAAGGTAATTTGCACTCAAAACAACATTTAAAGGAACTCCACCGAGATTGTAGTTAGGTGTGATTTTATCTCTTTTACGGTAGATTCTCATAACTAAACACTTCTCCTTATTGAGCTTAAGCTGCCACGTGTTCCACCAGTTGGATAAGTTGTCAGGGTCCCTTTGTAAGCTAGATGGATCCCCAACTCTTACCTCATCAAGTAGTGCAGAAACATCGGCAAAAAATTTAGATATACCAGAAAGAAGATTTGGCAGATCGTTAATAAACAACAGGAACAGTAGAGGACCTAAGACAAGGCCCTGTGATACCATCACACCCCAAATTGTACATTAACCCAACTAGGTTTTTTCCCATATATAACAACCGTTTGTCTACGATTTGACAGGAAACGATTTGATCCACAATAGTGTTTGTTCATTAAGGCCAAAAGTTTTTAATTTATGCAGTAATTTTTGGTGAAGAACAGTATCAAATGCTTTAACAAAGTCAATGAACACCACATCAATCTCTTTTCCTACATCGAATTTAGCCAGAATTTCATGTGTGAATAACGCCAACTGGGTTTCGCAAGATCGACTTTTTCTAAAACCATGCTGTGTATCTGTGATCAGTGCATGGCTACTTAAATGATTCACGATATTTGTATAAAGTGCTCCAATATCTTACAAATTACAGATGTCAGAGATATAGGGCGATAATTGGCTGGATCCAACTCAGAACCAGATTTAAAAATGGGACAATGCATGCATCCTTCCATTCCTGTGGAACTGT
Source organism: Megaphyllum sjaelandicum (assembly GCA_034698745.1). NCBI lineage: Eukaryota > Metazoa > Arthropoda > Diplopoda > Julida > Julidae > Megaphyllum > Megaphyllum sjaelandicum. Next base: position 18,503 of record JAQGBX010001513.1, on the reverse strand, counting down.
TCCAGTATCTAGTGAATGTTGAAATAATTCAGTTAGGAGAGGAGTTATTTCGTGGGATAATTCTTTTAGAACTCTAGGTGAGAGTTTATCAGGTCGTGATGATTTATTTTCATTAAGGGATTAAAGGATATTAAGCACCCCATGTCCACTAACCACTATTTTTGGCATTAGTTTGTCAGTTAGCTTAGAAAGTTCAGCTGGCAAACCTACATCTTCGATAGTAAACACTCAATAATTAAATAATGTCAAACACAAGTTGGATGCTTAAAAATCACACACATTAGTGTTATTAATTTATGACTAAATTGGAAATGCAAGAAAGAAAAAGTAGACAGGGTGGCCACAAAATTGTCATTTTCAATTATCCTGACTTCCCCTTTTTCTGACAATTTCCCTGACAGAACTTGCTATAGACTTGTAACAAAATCTAGTGTTTTGCCAAGCTTCTCATTGCAGTTATTTTAATTTTCATTATGAAAAAAAAATTGATATGCATTAACGAGTAAGTTTTGGTCACATATAGTGTTCCTGGTCCCTTCTCAGATTTGTTTTTATATTCAATATAACGTTTTCCTAGCTTTCTTAATAATATCAAGATTTATTCTAAACTCAACCTGATTAATGATAAACTGTTGGTCAGAAGAATAAAAATCAGTTTTAAAAAAATTGGTCCATTTTAAAGTTTAAATGGCACTTGAAAAAGCCCAAAAAAGCCCAAATTCAGGGCAAAACGTTATTGGTTAATCGGACAAGAATACTAGCTTCTTCACCGTTATTTTACAGACTACTTGAAGATCAACAGTTCCTGTACATAGTTATAGTTCAATAATTCGTTTGTGGCATTCAGGTCGTTTTAAACAATTACATTTTGTGGCACTTTAACTGCAGTTTGTTTTGCTCTTCTGATTTACCTTACTCACTTTTTAGGCAAATTTACTGAAGATGGTTCATTCATTGGACAATATGGAAAAAAGCGGTCGGAGCATGATGAGACCTCGCCAACGGCCCTTGCCACTTTTGTCTAATTTTGGAATGCTACTTGAATCGTTATCCGATCGGAGTCCCCTTTCATAAATAAATTCCGTGCAAGGTTTGCCAATCCAGCGGCGGCACTTGAAGGGGCCCGTTAATCGGATTTGATGACTGCGATATCGAACTTCAGTGGCAACAGTCATTCGTTGCCCATGCGATTCTAAGGGACCCTAAGTGTGTCTGAGCCTGAACAAAAACTCACAGACCATTATCCCTAACTGTAACCTGATTGCATCACCAGAAGCCGTATCCAGAGAAAGGAAAGAGCACGGTTGCTGCAGCAGTGTAGTGGATCTGGCACAGGAGGTAGACTTTTGGACCTCTTGCAAAAGGAGGACATGCTACTGGTCTAATGGGCCCGCATCACCGTTCTGTACTCGCTGGTTTTTCTAATTTTTATTTTTTAAACGACTGTGGTGACGTCAGGTTCTAGGTTGGAATTTGACTTGCAGCTGAAGACAGGGCATGTGTCCACATGATGCCTCAGACTCCAATTTTCATTGGATGGTATATAGCAGGTGTTTTGGCATAACTTTGTTGTTTTTGTGCAGCTAATCCACTGATGTCCTACTTTACTGGTTTGCTTTGGGTGAAATTATGTAACAAAGTGTTGTGGATAGGCTTTGCCAATGAGAAAAACTAAATGGGGTACTCTGATGGTAGCATTTTAACGTCAATTTTCCACTAAACGACCTTGTGGATCGACCTTTACCGCAGATGGATACCATGAAGTTGATTTACATACTTACTGCAAAAGGTCTCAATGCAGGTTTTCTAGATCATTTCGGTATCTTATCAGCCAGTTTTTAGGGCAATGATCATGTGGTTATTGAGCAGTATGAATGTCTTTTCCTTACCAGTTCCACAGTGGCCATATATAAAATGAACCGATTGTGTAACAAGGTTAATTGAAAAGTGACAGACCTCTTAAATTTTTACATAACAAGGATGATTGAAACAATAAATGCCAGAGGGTTTTTTTCCAATAGTAAATATCTTACAATCTTACCATTCCACAGAATGCTAGAAAGAAACTCATTCTATCATTATGACGCCAATAATTTTATCACGATTGCAAGTTTTGGCCGAACTGCATTGTAAAATATGCATGTTTTAAAATGTTTTACTGGTATAAATTGTGATCTAGAAACAAAGATGTATATTCTGTGTGTGCATGATAGTTATGCTGTCATGGACAAACATACATGTACTCATCATACCTAAAAGAAGTATTTCAGTGCCTGTTGAGCAGCTTTCTTGCTCCGATTTTTTTATACACATCTTGCAGAGATGGTGCAGCGTTATTAATCAAGAACACCTATCTCCACAATAAGGAGTTTTTCCTATTGTTTTTTCTATAAATATTTAGCAAACCAGCATTCAAACAACTTTTCTATTTTAATTGACTTGTAATAATTTGGCCATAGATTATTAAGATGCTGGTTAGAATTGTTAGAATCGTTATTTTCGTTAGTCTTATTCAGTTAGACTTGTTTTTGGTATGATGGTGCCTCAACATGCTATAACAATGTGATCCTTTACTAATTGCTATTGTTCAGGTGGCTAAGTTCAAGGCTGTTATTGAACAGAATTATGTTGCAACACCCGACTTGCATTGTTACCATTCAGTGAAAATTGGATCCTGTGAGCTAAGAGTGAATCTATCTTCCTTATGGAACGTTTTCCTCAACAAAGGGCAGTTTTAAACACATTTATATGTATATTTGCATGTGCTATTCAAGTACAGTCCAGGGGCGGAGCAGAGCTTTGGCTTCGCCAGATCGCTAGGATGGTTCTTGCTGTTCCATTTTTATAGCATATTTTTATATCGTTTTGTCCTTTTTTCATCACATTTTTTATTTTCTTATGTTTTGCACTCAGTATAAACGTCTGAGAGCAGAGCCAGACTAAATGGTTTCATTTCTAATAGAGCGGATTGGTGCGGAGAGTCACAGAACGACTAACAACGTAAACCACTGGAGTTAGACTTCAGGTGAAAGAAACTTTTCTTGGAAGCTTCAACCAGGACCTTTGTGGTGTGTTGCTGCATCCGAGGATTATGTATAAAATATATATTCAAATAACGGTGCCTCTCCCAATAGTACCCATTATTAAACCATAAGCACTTTTAGTTTAGCTGACCACTTTCATCGCAACTAGAAAGAAAAACATGCCACTTTCACCAACTCATTATCATCATCATCCATCATTTAACGAAATTATGGTATGTGGAAGCATTAACTGTGTGGGCCATCATGGTACATTTGTAAGTCAGGAGCATATGTAGCTAAAATATTTAAGATTGATTTTTAAAAAGATTTACAATTAAGCACAAAAACATAGTAAATAGTGATGAATATATCATTTGTTGTTATCAGAGGCTGTCTGGATTTGGTTCTTAATGTTTGATTTAATAAGTCCTGCAATTTGTATTTTCTCGAAATATTGTCACTTATAAGTGAAACAAATCATTATTTACCTTTGTTAGGTGATATTAACTGTTTTTTTCATCTTTTATCTGATGGGCAGGTCACAGCATGGATTTGCAGTAGGCCTACTTGGGCAAAAAAGCACATTCTTGTTCATTGTATGCTAGAGTAAAAATTGTAACAAAAACCTCAATAACATAAAAGATTCATTGGGTTTTCAAAAAGTGTTAAATACATGCATTCTAATTGCGTTTAATTAAGTCTACTGACATCCTACTATAAAAGGTTAATGTTTGAAAGAAGATACATGAATATTTAGCTTTTGAATTATCTGATGCAAATCTGCACCTTGCCACTAGAATCAAGGCTTGGTCCACCTGCTATAATGTTGCGTTGTTAGCATAGTGACAATGCGAAGGAGCTCGTTTTTATTATTAAGAGCAAGTTTAATTCTGTAAATGTATTTTAAAAGAAGTAATGGCTTGTGTATGCACACCTTTTGTATCGTGTGTTTGGTGTTCCCCAGCCTCTTGGTTTCTGCCTCAAACAATTCATTCTTAAAGCAGTTTATCAAATTTGGACTGTTTGCACACTGAAGGGACGCTTATACGGTAGATATATAGATATAAAGTACTGGTAATGATGCAAAACGGGTTGTCTGGAAAATTGTGTGATCCAACTGTCATGTAATCAGCGATATGTTATGGGCGTTTAGATTGGTTCTCTACTGTCGTCAGTGTTTAATTTTTGCTGATATGTCTCAAAGGGTGCATCTGTTAAACGCTTTTAGGAAAATGAAAATTTTAAGTACAGTAAATTGCTGCAGTACATGATTTAGAGGTTTATTTTCTTTTTGATACTTTTTCTTATTTATTTGTGACCTTATGAAATAGTGATGTCAGTAAATGAATACCTTTTGTTTTGGGGGTGTAATCCATCAACCTAATTTATTTGGTAGTAACCACCGCATTAGGGTGGACCCCAACATCTTTTCACAGGGTTCCCCCAGACCTGGAAAAATCAGGGGACTTGAAAATGACTTGAAAAAGCCATGGAAGAATGACTTTATTTGAAAAAGTCGGGAAAATTCATCGTACAAATTTACCAAATTTTACGCGTTTTCTGAGGGGAAAACGAGTTTTTGAAGATCCAAAATTTTCCACGTTTTCCGAGGACAAATTTGCAAAATTTTCCACGTTTTCCGAGGACAAATTTGCAAAATTTTAAACGTTTTCCGAGGACAAATTTGCAAAATTTTTCCTCATTTTCGTGGACAATTTTGCCAAACTTTTAGCAAATGTTTTTTTTTATTTTTAACATTTTTATATGTCAATTTTTGTCATTATCATTGGTCAGGGAAATTTTTTTCAAAACCTGGGAAAGTCAGGGAAGTTGAAAATGAAATTTCTAAGGGAACCCTGTTGCAAAAGTGAATTTCGTGAAGCTTAAGGCTATCTTTTGGAAAAGGCTTACAATGTCTAATGGCATGTAAGTAGATTGGAATGACAGGTTATACCACCTCGGTGGTTTCGTTTGAAGATTTACTCCACCATACTTGAATTTCCAGAAAAGTTAATTTTTTAAAATGGGCCAATGCATTGAGCCTCCCTTCTTGATCGCAATAAATCTCACTGGAGTCTCGCTGATTGCAAATCTAGCAGCTCTTCGCTGCACCATTTCAAGCTCCTGAGCTCTATACCTACCCTGGGTAATTTGTTGTTACACTATTTACAGTAAAAAAACTTCTTTTACATTCATGACCGTTTTAAGAGCAGATTTGTTGCACATAGTTGGGCATAACTAAACAAATTACTTGGTGATGTCAGGAACAGTTACTTGTCTGAAACATTTGGTTTTTAATGTTACAAAAAAATGAGAAGTTGAACTGTTCACAGGGTGAGTAATTCCAGATTTGAACACATTTACAGGGTGGCCACAGGTCAGGGAAGTTTGTGAGTGGTCAGGGAAATTTTTCCAAATGAAAGCAAAATGCACTCTTTGCACTCAGGCTGCTAGCAATTCCAACCCCAATTCTCTTCAGCCAAACTTTTAACGTTTAGTTCACCTCAACATGAAATTAGGCTACATACGGATACTGTACATTGTAACGTGAATAAAGATGAAAAGAAATGATGTGGTGAAATTTGCCTTATGATGAAAAGAAATTAATTATCGCGAAAAAATGTGTGCATTATATTCTTCTTCAAGCAATGATATAACGCAAGTAACAACTTATTTACCAGACTTATTTACATTTACTTATTTAAAACTGTCGCTTCGAGAGAAACGAATCAACGGCTCTGTGAAAAATACTCTACAATGCATATTGTTTAAATAATTTCCGAAGGTTTTCCGATTGCAGAAATTAACGCTTCACCCTGTATGGCACCGTTTGACCTCGTTAATAACGTTGTTAACTTCACGCGCTATTTGAGGGGGTGAGTGAGAGTGAGGGCATTGAATAATGAAGGGGGCGAGGGGGCGCTGATGTAAGTGTGGGTCACGCTTTGTGCTAATCTTCGCTTTTCCTCTTCTTCTTATTCTTAAGCGACTTTTGTGTAGGTTTTTTAATTTTCAGCTGATTTTGCATACGAGTGAGTCACGTCGTGGGGTGTAGCGCCGTAACTGCTGCATGCTGCTGTTGTTGTGTTATTAGTATACATTGTTGTTGTTTTCTGTTGTAGTATTTCTCGTCGATCCTTGGGTTGAGATATCTTTTTAAAAACGAGCCACGTGATCGGTGCTAATTTTGGGCCGAGTGGGCTTTGTTCCTGATGTTTGGCACTTTTGTTATACCTGATGGTAATACAGGGTGTTTTAGTCCGTTAGTTTATTTTAAAATTAAATTGTGCAGACCATCCCTATACCGGATATGTTGCATTGTTCTGCCATTTGTACTATAACCAAATAACCATTTTTGCATTGAATTTACACATTTCATTTTTTCTGATTTATCTTTTGGTGGTATTAGTGTAACATGTAACATGTAAAAATTATAATAAATGGGAAAATATATTCGCAAATTTATTTTCACATGTTGCAAATATATCTATGTGTTTTGTTTTTTTTTTTAAAGAAAAATAAGCCATCGACATGAATTCAACACAGGCCTCGCGTAAAACAACGGTTTGAATTAATTTGAAACTAGTTTTACATGTTTAAATATGGTAAAGTTTAGAATACTGTGATTTTTTTTGTAGAAATTCAATGATGAATGGGATTGTTATTAATCGAATCCTAAATTTATGACCGAGTTATGTCTTTATGGCGTTTATGTTGAAAATTCGTGCCGTTTTATGAATAATGAGATCGAGCGAAAATTTGGATCCATAATTTGGCGAAATTATTTGCAAGAATGGTTATTTATTAGGCGATAAAAATTTATGGTCGGTGAAAAAATGGAAGAGTTATTGAATGCGGAGAAAGCCTGCGCATGAGTTTATTTTGTGAGTGAAAATGAGACTGGATTTGCATTTAGCCATGTTTTTTCATGTTTCATAAAAAAATGGAAATTAGCTTTGTCAAGTGTAAAAAAATGCTCTTATTATTTAAGTGTTTATATAGTGACATTCAGTTCCAGTTTTTTACCAATTTATATTAACTATACAGTAATTACCGCGCTCCCAGATTATCTTACCGTATATTTTCGGCTGGTTTACTATACGAATATTTGATACAGCCTATATGTTTTCAGATGGAAATTATGTCCACATTTATCCGTACATTTTCAGTAGTTCGTGCATGGTGATATATTTACGCATTGTTGTTAATTTGCATACATAATCTGCTTAGTGTAAAAACGACCCGAGCAGATCGGATAGCCAGCTGGGGCTCTTGAAATCTGATTTGAAATACTTCTATGGTTATATAATTATATTAAAAATGTAACAATAAATTAACAAAGTCACACTTTTTTATGACTTCATAGCACATAACTATGTGATGCTTTTTCTGACAAAGGATTCAACAATAGGAGGAAAAGCGGATAGGACAATTCTATAGAGGTTAGGAAAAAATTAGTCTCCTGGATGATAAGCTGCATTAAAAACAATGCAGTACGTATTGTTATCAAGTGCGGCATGGTTTTGAAATTTCCAGTATTTTCCATGTACGCATATTTAGCAACCTATTTAATTAATTTTCGCATGTAAGACTATGTCGTTCTATTGATTTTTTTTGTTATAAAAAGGTTCAGAATCAACGCCATATTAACTTATATACGGGTCGTAATAAACGCCCCCTTTGCAAATTCTTAGAACTTTTCTTATAACTTTTTATGATCTGAAAATATTTTGTCGAACACTTTTTTGGAATTTTTTTAGAACTTCATAGAACGAAAAACGAAAAACTTTCGCTGTCCACTAAACTTTGACAGACTAAACTATGATTAAATAATTAACAAAACCGGCATAATGCAAAAATGAATTAAAAATAAACCCCAAATGAAAACTCCATCCGGTTTTAGCCCAATACCATTTGTGGATTTCCGTTTCTGGCGGTGGAACGAGACGAGACGAGAACTAACGAGATCGGAACGCGCGAGAAAAGATGGCGGGGGGTGGGGTCGCGATTTAAAGTTTCGATATAAAAATAACTAAAGTATGTTTGTAGTTCAAGTTCAGGTTGAATTCGGTCGCGGCGATAAACGCATTTGCCAAAAATTTGCTCGAAATTTGGTTGCGATGTTTCCACACGCTCGAACTCAGGTTTTGTTTTCACTTGTTGCACCAACGGCGGTTAACAGGCCCGTAGGTGCCATATAGCCACCGCATGGAGAACTCCCAAATCTCCCTATTTCAAATATGGGTCACCTAATTTGTGCAGCTTAGGAGAGACAAAGGGGTGTTAAGCCCACCGTCAAAGAACCCCATTGCTTTCACCGATTAAAACCCTTAACGGGCCATTTGCGTATGGCTAATTACCCAATTCCAACTTTCTCCAGCCTTTAATAACGATGGTACCGTTTTAGTTCCCACACTACCTTCGAGAGGAGTCTAAATTTAGCAAATCGCAATGGTAACATTTGCGAAGTAATTGATTTTGTGTTTGTCTATGAAAATGTTCCTTCAACCGAAGAAACCTTTTTAGGGTTCGGACGAACTTAGATAAAATGTCGATTAGTTTGCAATGTTTTCGTTAAATGTTAAATTTGAAAAGATCGAGGTCCAAATACCTGAATAAATAACATTGGATGAAAAAATTAGCACAAATGTTAAATTTTTCAAACTTGTGGATCATGAAATACAGAACTCGTTTCTTGGATTTTTTTTTTTAATTTCAGTGAATTCGGGAACCTATGTGTACATGTATATATGAACGAAAAAAATAGTGTTATTCTTTATTGAAAAATTTAAAAAGGAGACTTTTGATAATGACAGTAATTGAAGAATTCGTGGAAGGTTTAGGAACAAACACAGCAATCTTATAAAAATGTTGGAATAAATTTGGGAATCCTGGAAAATCTTAGAATGTTGAAAACTTTGCAAGCAAAATCATACAGGTACAAAATCTGTGAACCAATTTGGAAATACAAGAAAGATTTTCTAAAAATATCCGGAATGCCCTTTAGGACAAAATCCTAAGGTAATCGATTTAGTGTTTTAGACGTCAACTCTTTCCCAGCGTGTTAAATTCCACCTAGCTTTTGGTCAGTATAGGTCAGTAGTGCGGCGAGCACCTCCTGTGGCTGCTACGGGCGTTGTGGGAACCCTTCCCCCTTCATCGGCCATTAACCCCGCTTTCGAATGGCCCTTTGTGCATGTTAATAGGGGTTAATTGGTTTTTATGGATGTCGCCCGCATGGGGGAATTCACCACAACCCTCATAGTACCGTACATGCCTCTCGTTTTTATCCCCCATCCCCGGTTTCCCTTTTTATTATCCCTTTCTTTTTCTCGCTTTCCACACGTTGCATTATATCGACTGGAATTGCGTTTTAATAAGGCAGGATTGAAATTGCTTAATTATACTGTAACAGTAACCTACATTCGGCGCTACTTTTTTTTTTCTTCTTCTTCTTAGGGGTGAAATGGGATGAAGGAGGCTTAAAGTTGCCGTTATCTTAACGGGAATTTAAGCTATTTCTTAACGGCGTGCGTGACTCGTGATTGTGTCGCGTTGCTTCACGTCAGTCTGAATAGCTGCAGGAATTTGCCCGAATTTTGTACAATTTTTTTTAGTTTTTTTTTCACTTTTTGGCCTTGTTAGAATGCGGCGTCGATAAATGTCGCGAAATAATTTGGAAATGTCATTATCAGGCTTCACTTTTTAGGCATGGATGCGCAATGCTTGCCAATGGGGATTTTAAGCGGAAAGTGATGCATTTTCTCATTGGAGCCTGTGTTTGGTGACTGTTAAACGAGAGGATTACGGCGTTATAGGGAAAAAATATGAGATCAGAATTTTCGTGAATCCTTATAAAATTAGACCCATTTTCCCAAGGATTATTTTAGATTTTATTGCTAATGTTGAATTGGTCATGAGTTATTCAGATGGTCCTGTATACATACTTATATATGGAAGAGTATTGTGCGATGTAAACTGTACATGTAAACTGTTTCGTTCGCGGCTGTAAAATGTAAAACAAAACTTGCCTTTTTTAAATTTAGCTTTATTTATTTATTTTTGAAATAAAAGTAATTATTTGAAGAAACAATAAAAGCAAAAGCAAATATTTTAACAGCTGTTAGTATAGGAAAAGTTGATGATTAAAGATTAAATAATTTTGCAGAACTAGGTCTTATACAAGTAGTTTGTAAAAAGGAAATTAAACTTATATGCATTTGTTTATCTTCAATTTATTTTGGTTAAGCCATGCAGGATAACTCTTGAAACTTAACAAACTTTCGATCGGTTAAACTTATACATGTACATGTATTCAAAATTGAATTAAGTTCGATTAAACCAAGATAACTTATACAATAGAATGTTGATTTTCTCGACTCAAAATCATTGTTATATCTGTTGTTATGGCTGGGTATCAAAATGATAATTAAGCTTCTCTGTTTCACTGCGGTTACGCAATTCGAGCGAATGTGAATTCGAAGTGGGAAGTGATGCGCCCGTCGTTTCATCCGTTTTTTCTTCATCACTGCGTTTTATTTCCAGTTTTTTAGTTTCGTATGTATTATAATCTTTGAGAATTGATTTTGACATTAAGCGTATTATGTTAATTTCATCCGTTTTGCGCTCTTTCGCTCTTTTTTGCGCGTTTCCGGAGCTGCGTTGACAGCACTGCAAACTTCACCCCGTTAATTGGCAAACAAATGCTAATTAACTCATTTAAATGTTTATTTCGATACGGCTAACTGAACCGACTACCCCCTCATTGATAAACAAAGCGAAAAAATGCACGTCAACATGACTCAAAATAATTACGTTTTGACTAATTTTTCCCTGGACGAGGGTCGTCCATAAAGTGGGTCTTTAAACGCAATTAGGGGCAGTGACATAACTCGCTGAATATTTCTGCGTGGGCGCGGCTCCCTCACCCTCTCAACCGAAAAAAACAATGATCGAAAGTATATATACACTTATTGAATTTGCAATGATTTGACCCCGATCGACGTGACGTCACGATTACGTCACGTCCATCAGTAACACGGGTAGCGTTTTTTGTTTTGCTGTTGTAATCTCGTTCAGCCATTTGCCACCATCCCAACCAGATTTCGTGGAGTTGCGAAAGTGCGAAAGTTTTATTGAAAGCATTTACATACATTACACGCGTTTTAATTCGTAATCGCCGTTTGAAATTGGGATTAGCAGGGCGTCGATGTTGGGAAATTTGGAGAATTTGGTCCTGGTCGATGCAGGCGTGGAACCCGAATGGGAATATTTAAATCTGGGCTTCACCATAATGGAATTAATTTTATTTTAAAAGTATACCATGCATGTAGTAATTGTGGATCAAACGCTTGCGCCATGCATTAATCTCAGTTGTTGAAATTGATTTACTGGAGTTTTGGAAGTTTAAAAAATACCTACAAAATAGCAGGTCATATACAGTATACATGTATACAGTATATGAGGAAATCTTTGTAAGTCTGTATACTGTACTTGAAATGTGATAACTTTAAGATACATGTAAAGTATTTCATAATGAACTGTTGTGCCATTTTTCAGTTTTAGTTAATCGGCGGTTAACCAATTTTTACGGAAAAAATTGCAAAGCTTAAGTTGAAGTACTGTATACTGTAGGCCTAATTCAAAATATGCACGCTGCCATGATTGCACCATCCTCACTTTTATTTAATCTACATGTACATAATATGATTAAAACAATTATTTGAAAATTTATTACCGAATTTAAAAAATAAGTACAGTGCGGTATATATATATAAGGCTATAACAAAACAAACCATATTGAAAAAATTTTAAGTTGTTACTGAAATATATGATAATTTAAATAAGTCATTCACGGTATATAGGGCATATTGTGCCATTTTTCAGTTAAAGTTAATCGGCGGTCAAGCAATGTTTTCTAGATTTATTACCGATTTTGAAAATATATGATAAGGATAAATTGCTAATAATGCCATGCTATGCGGGAAATTTTTAAATTACTGAAATTTCGATAATTTGAAACATTCCTTCACGATGACGGGAACCATTCTCAATTTTAGTAATTCGGCGATTAAATCAATTTCTGAAAATTCCTTACCCACAACTGGAAATGTACATGTAATTACTATCAGGGTATACATGTACAGTATATACAGTAGGCTATAGTAGAACATTTTAAATGTAAAATTGAAGTGATGATTAAAAAAAAATTCTTAACGGTTTAATGGTTGTGCCATTCTGTTTTATTTAATCGGTGATTAGGACAAATTTTGAAAATTTATTACCAAAATTTTAAATTTGAAAAAGCATCTAAACTTGTATTTAACTCGCTCTGCGTTTAATTTAATCGCCAATTTGAAATATTTTTTAAAGGTTATTTGGAAAATGAAATTTTGATATCTGTTGTGGTTGGTGGCACTATTCACCGATCAGTTTAATTGCCGGTTAAAATGAATGAAATGAGATATTCTGGAAAAAAATTATTTAAAAAATGAAGATTTATAGCCGCGGTTCACCCTTCAACGTTTCATCTAAAAGGCGTTTGAAATATTACTTTGTATACAAAATGAACGACTCCTTGCAAAATAATTGCCGAGTATCTAAACAACTTTTATTAACCAATCTCACGGGGGGCGCTAAATGATATCCCAACAGCGTTTTCAATTTACTTTTAAATTTTATAAGAGATTCAATGACATGTCTCTCAACAAATTTTTAATAAGTTAATATGCGATAATCCGCAAATATAGACATTAAATATAACACTTGAATGAAAAATGACGTCACAATTTCTCTAAAATTACGTGTAAGAATTCAAAAAATACTAGAGATAACACATACTGTGTATGAATTTATAAAAATAATACGTGTATTATAAAATTTATATTTGTATACTTTCAAGTTTTATTAATTTTAATATTTTCAAATAGAAAAGGATCAAATTTTTTGCCAGAATTCCAACATCATTTATGAAAAGTTGTGACTTTTTAAAATGAAAATTGCATCATTTTTTATTCTTTTTTAAATGACATTTGTTAATTTCTTGAGCACTTTTCAAACCTTTTGTAAGATTCCATAATTTTAGAACAATTGTATAATTATTATTACTATTTTTGGAAAATATAATCACGTACTTTCAATTTTGTTGTCATTACAGTTATTGAACTGTATGGAAATACCACGACCTATTTTGAGTTTACTGTAAAAGGAAAGTAACATTCTTCGTAGTTTGGCTATGTTATTCGTATATGGCGTTGCGATTGTTTTGTTTTTGATTTGCTGATTAGATGAAAATCTCTTTAAAAAAAATTGCTTAATGTTTTGATAAGTGGTTCTATACATTTCTTCAGTATAATGTTAGCTCGTTTTCAACGCTGTTTAAAAGTTAACGGAGAATGGTGCAACCAGCATCCCGCAATCTTTTCATTGTCTTTTTATTTTTTCAAAATAATAATTGGTTTTCTGCTCGATGCCTCGTGATTCGCTATTGGGCATGATGCGTGATAAGGAGGATTATTGCGTGCCATTTTTTATTTAATTATTGTAATTTTTTTGTTTTTAAAAATTCATTTCAATTTGATTTAATGAATAGCCGGCAGGATTTGATCGAAGGCACGAACGTCATGAATGCCCAAAACAAAAGTTTGGCAAAAAAAAAATGAATAAAAACCTCAATAAATGTTAGGCGCTAATTAAATTAAATCGTAATTGAATGCTGTTATTGAAATTTGCGTACACAGGTTGCACCATGTACCTAAATGTCGACCAAAATCATGCGATATTAAAATGTAGAAGAATTTCATAAATTGAAAAAACGAGGTTTTTGTTTTTCTAGAAAGTAGCATTCGTTTATTTTTGAAATTTAAACCTGAGCACACAATAATTTTAATGAATTCTCATATTTGTTAAAAGCAGACATGAAAAGTTGGAAATACTTTTAAAATTGTGTACTTTAATTTTTCGCGCATTTTTGAATTCCGTTAAGATAACAGAAATGTAGACATGTACTTTGGAAAACATTTTTTTTTATAGATTTTTGATAACGGTATATACCGTTATGCATTTTTTGAAATATCCCCATTTTGTGGCTTCTTTTTTTGTGTTTGTTTAACCCAGAAATAGTGAAAAGTAGCCGTTTTGACTGGCGATGAACAAACACATCGCAATTTATTGCGAACGGTAGTTATGACGTCATCGTTTCGCGGGAAATTTTCCAAATTTCAAGTAAAATTTGAAAAGATACTGAAGTTTTGACAAATCATTTTTTTTAAAGTTCTTGTTTTAAGAACTTTTCAAATTTCGTTTGTTTTATTTTACTTAAAATAGAAACCACGGTTGTTTCTCAATATTATTTGAGGACATATAAACATTTCCAATGGACAGTTTTAAGTGGTATAGAATTTGGTCAATTCCCACGCGTTCATTTTCAATGAATTGAAAACAGCTGCGTCCTGTTGTACGGCTCTATCACTAGATGGCGCATTTAAAATTAGTGCGTGGGAAATTCCCGGTTCTTTTAACTATATTTCCCCTCGTCATGTATTGTGAATAAAAACAATATCGAAAATGTTTAGTTTCATTCGCCTTAAATTGAGATAAAATGTTCATTTCATTCGATTAATTTTTGAAAATCATATAAATTTTTAATAAAGAATGCAGATTTCCCAGAGCGAAGCTTTCATTTAATCCTCACACGCGTATTCTCGCATTCTTTCAGAGTTTCTTTATTTAAAAACAAAAGGAATTTCACATTTGATGAAAAATGAAGAGCCTCTAGTAGGCTACATTTAGATGAATTAATACTTTGATTTGAACGAATTAAGAAGAATCCTTCCTTAAAACGAATGTGTATTTTAATCTTCAGCAAGTCGTGTATGTGGTTAATACGGTTATAGACGCCTCCAGACAAATTTAATTCGCAGAAGCAGACTGAAAACCTTTTTTTTTTTCACTCATCATCATTATTTTTATTTTATTTATTTATTTTTTGGATCAGGAGTTATTCTTATTTTTCGAAAACCGAAATTTCGCTGGTTCACGCATTGGATTTGTTTCTTTTCAATCCGTTAGCGTCTGCTACTCGAAGCAGCAGACCGAACAACGACTTTATGTTCAGTTCTCGCATTCAAGCACGAATTATTCAAATTTATTAATGAAAAAAAGCAAATGTCACTAATCCACGCCCGTGTCCTGCCAAATTGTCACGTTATAGGCTTCCTTCGAAAGAATACCCGCTCTCTCTACACGTGTTTTGCTTTTGGCCTATTTCTGCAACGCCCCAAAGCCGAAATTTTTACTTTTTGGGAAGACTTTCGCATTTTCACCTCCAGTGCATTCGCAAGTTTTCTCTTCACCTGTTGCCCGTTGTACGTTGGGCCAACTTTTCGTTGGCTATCCAGTCAGGCCTAGGCACAGAGTCCACCCCTGAAGTGGGTTGCCAGTTCGCTTTTCGTCGTTGGGTGCGTGAGCATGCAACGCGATCGTCGGTAGGCTGCGTTTTTGGGAATGTGGGTCACTAGAGCTTTGCCGTTACTTTCTCTTTTAACATAGACCTAGTTTCCTACTTGGCCTACTCTCTCTCTCGCTCTACCCAAGTGGGTTGCACGCAGCGAGCAACACCAGTTTTCACTCGGCCTTTGCCAGGATAACGAACGAGCTGCGCCAAAAACGTTCTCCGCAAACTCGGTTCGCAATCGTCGTCGTCGTCGATCGTACGGTGCCAACGATCGACTCTCGCTTTTTTTTTTTCCTTCCCCACGATCGGCTTGACCGCTGCCCAGGCGCGCCTCTGGCTCGTGTTGTGGATATTTTACGCGGAGGACTTCGACTCGTTTCATTTCGGTTTTTTGGAAAGTTTTGTTGCGTTTTTTCGCGCAAAAAAGTTGCGCGCCCGGGACGCTCTGATTTTTCCGCCGGGATTCGCAGTTCGCGCACTTTTTTTTCTCGCGGAATTTTCGCTGGAAAAAGAACCCGAACGAACTGGGAAAGTTGCGGGAACGACCCCCCGATGCACCGCAGCTTCCACGTGAAGCAGCGCCCTCTGGCTCCGCGTAGTTTTCACCGCGTGTCGGGCTGGACGTAGCATTCGCGGCTCGTTTATATTCTCGCCGTTCGATTGGTTCTGGAATTTTTGTTTTCTCCCAATTTTCGGGTGTTCGACCATCTCTCGTCTCCCATCGTCACCTTTTTTTTTTGCTCTGGGTGATTATGCAACCCTTGGCGAGCCTACGCCTCACGCACTGGCTATCGTCGACGGAGGAAACTCGCTCGTTTTCGGCCTTCTTCCGACCACCTTGCGGGCGCTGATCGGAAGTCTAGGGGGCGCCACCATCGTCCCAGGGCGTTGGAAACTTTCTCGAGAAAAAGTGCGGTGCATGGTCCTCGGCTTTTTTTTTGGGATCGCTGCCTCCCAAACGCACCCTGTACAATTGTGGGCGCGTGCACGTGCGACCGGATATTGCGTCATTTTTTTTTCGCACGCGCGCGCACTCCTGAAGTGTACCTGATTTTCGTTTTTATTGCTAAAAAGTCTTAGCAACTAACTTGGATTATTATTTTTGTGCAACGCGAGCGTTTGTCGATGCACGTTTAACTTTTTTTTAATTTATTCATCCGTTGCCTTCAAACTTCTCCCCCAGAGAAAGTTACGGAGTCCTAGGGAAGCTTTCGTTGCCATTCGCTTCTCTCGAGTTTTTCGTTACGGAGTCTTAGAGAAGGCTCCTCGTTAAGCCCCGATAAAAGTTGCGGAGTCTCGGTGGAGGCTCCCGTCAAGTTTTCGAAAATTTTCGCCCGTCGAGCGTCCACCATGCCCCTGTCCTCGTCCCATCAGTACGCCGCGTACATGCTGAACCCCATGATGCAGCAGCATGCGTCCGGGGTGCAGCAACAGCAGGCGCAGGGGCCGACCAACAATTCGTGTTGCTACAGTATGGATACTTCTTGTTATTTCGTAGCTGCCAGCGGAAGCGGTTCGTCCATGAGTCCGGCCGAGTACGGTCAGCAGCAGCCGCAGGCGCCGTCCGTCCACGGGCAGCACCAGCAGGAGTCGCCGGACACGAAGGAGGGCATCGAGGAGCTGTGTCCGGTGTGCGGCGACAAGGTGTCCGGCTACCACTACGGCCTGCTCACGTGCGAGAGCTGCAAGGGCTTCTTCAAGCGCACCGTGCAGAACAAGAAGGTGTACACGTGCGTCGCCGAACGCAGCTGCCACATCGACAAGAGCCAGCGCAAGAGGTGCCCCTACTGCCGCTTCCAGAAGTGCCTGGACGTTGGCATGAAACTCGAAGGTAGGAACTGCTCAAGTTTTATCATTTCACGTTTTTAGCACCTAAATTGACACGCATGCCTTGCCGAAATATTGTTGATCGTGCCTTCGGAGCAAAATCTTGCATGGCGATGAAGGCAGGACAACATCGTGTTCGTGTTGTCGGAGAAAAGTATTGATCATGATGTTATAGGATGAAATGTTGACCATCGCGACAAAATTGTGTTCGTGTAACGGTGAGAAATGTTGGTTATGACGTTATAGGATAAAATGTTGACCATGATGTCAGTGAAAGATGTCGATCGTGTTGTCAGACAGATGTTGATCGTATATATTGCCCCTTCTTGTCAGATCGTCATGTTGCCAAAGTGGCTATAGATCCCATACTCGGGCTCAGACAAAACGTTGCTTTCGCATATGAGCAGATTTTAGATGTTGCATTCATGGTGAAATTAAATTTGTGGCATTTTTTGGAAAGTACATTGTACCATTTTAGAAACCGCAATTAATGCTTTACGTTAGTGAACACACCTTCGTTTTGAGCGAAGTTTCTTAGTTCAAGATGCAATCCACTGACACGTTCTTTGTGCAAAATTTGTTAATTTGATATTTTGAAATTCGCGCGCGTTTATTTTATTTTTTTAAAAAGTGGCCTGAATCCGAAAGAGAACATGGACAACGCAGTTCAGAATTTTGAATCTTCGCAAAATGAACGTGCCCGTGGCAGACGAATCGTACCTGGACTATATGATATTGATGGTCAATCGCGTCAAAAAGTTTAAAAGCACTTAATGATGTAAAGCAGACTTACTGTACTTCCGAGACCATTTTTTCTTTTCCCGATGAAAGAGTGTCATCCAGTTTTCTCCCAAATTTTTTAAAATGTTACATTTCTCCGTAATTGTTTTTTAGAAATGAAATTGGCGTTCATAGGATTAATTGCCCGCGAAATGGAACGACTTCGAATTTTTCTCATGTTTATTTATTTTTTTTAAAAAATTCACTGAAAAAATCTGAAACGGCGCGCCGTTTTAAAAATTTTAATGATAAAAAGTGGTAAAGTAAATTTTCCTGATATCAGGAATTACGTGCAAAACTTTTTGAATTGCAGAAATGTTAACGAACTTAAAAACTGATTAAAAATGAAACAACATTTCGATGAAAATCAAATCATCCAATAGTAGCCTATATGTTCTTTACTCGGAGATTGGCCCCAA
>JAQGBX010001512.1:0-24512 GCA_034698745.1 Megaphyllum sjaelandicum | reverse complement strand
AGGATATATCTTGCACTATTGGCGAGACCAACAAATTGACATGTTGCAAAATTGACCAATGACAATCTGGATAATTTTTCCAATTCGATGTAGAATTTTTTTAATATATCGCGGAATAAAAATATACAGGGTGGAAAATTTTAAAACGTTTTCAAATTTGGCCCATGAAAATGCGCCAACAATTGCAATTTTTTTTCCGAAAAACACTGAGTTTTCAAAATTGTCTTCCGCAAATGTTAAAAATATGCTAATTTGCACTCGGGAAAGATTTTGTAAATTTGATCTTGGAAAATATTGAAAATTTTCAAATTTGTTCTGGCAACTAGAGGCTGAATCTGTTCTCGGAAGAGGTTGACAATTTTCGAATCTGTTCTCGGAAGAGGTTGACAATTTTCGAATCTGTTCTCGGAAGAGGTTGAAAATTTTCGAATCTGTTCTCGGAAAAGGTTGACATTTTCGAATCTGTTATGGGGAGAGGTTGACAATTTTCGAATTTGTTCTCGGAAGAGGTTGGCAATTTTCGAATGTGTTCTCGGAAGCTAGGTTGAAAATTTTCGAATGTTCTCGGAAGATGTTGACAATTTTCGAATCTGTTCTCGGAAAAGGTTGACAATTTTCGAATGTGTTCTCGGAAGAGGTTGAAAATTTTCGAATCTGTTCTAGGAAGAGGTTGAAAATTTTCGAATCTGTTCTCGGAAAAGGTTGAAATTTTCGAATCTGTTATCTGAAGAGGTTGACAATTTTCGAATTTGTTCTTGGAAGTGGTTGAAAATTTTCGAATGTGTTCTCTGAAGATGTTGACAATTTTCGAATGTGTTCTCGGAAGATGTTGACAATTTTCGAATGTGTTCTCGGAAGATGTTGACAATTTTCGAATCTGTTCTCGGAAGAGGTTGAAAATTTTCAAATTTGTTCTCGGAAGAGGTTACAAATTTTGCAAAGTTATCTTTAGAAAATGCCGAAAATTATGTAAATTTGTCCTCAGAAAATCTGAATCGGGTGATGTCGTAAATTGTAAACTATGTACACTGTACATGAAATTTTTTGAAAGTAAAGTCTAATGGCGAATTTTATTGGGCCCACTAGCACAGTGCAATTGGCTAACCAGTGCAACCGGAACTCGTGAAATTTTTGGCGCCGTGCAAGCTCATGACGTCACTGGTCCGCCATGTTGGATACACTGACTACAACGACTCTCTCGTCAGTGTAGTCCGTGCACACTCAGTGCACGTAGTGAACCGGCCCAACCGATTGAAACGAGTGCAGAAACTTACACTTAGTGTACACACGTGCAGATTTTTTGGCCCAATCAAATTCGCCATAATTCATCGGTAGTTGACCTTATTTGGCAAATATTTTGAGTTATATACATGCACATGTAAAACGTGGATCATGTCCTGGCGTACTGGCACGAACGTGTTCTTCTTTGGGTAGTGTTTCTTCGTGCCAAGATCAATTTCAAGAGGGTTTTCTAAGCTCGGATTAAAAGAAACCTTAAATTTATTGGTATATGGATTTGACACGTAAATTATGTTGGCTCTGCAAAACGTGTTTTCTCGTCGTTAAGTGCATTGTCGCATATCATTGTGCAATAAATTCGTCGTCGATAGATTTGCTCAAAATGTATCTGCTTTCAATTAAACTTTGACTGCCCCATTTGTTTCGTACTCCCTGAGTCCCTGGGATTGTCGAACGACATTTTCCTGGCGTGACTATAGGGGGATATAAATCAGTTGTCTTTGAATAAGCGGTAACATGATCCTAAGTCGCACTTTTAATTGTGTAATTAATTTTAAAAATTTATCTCTTTGCTTGCGTGCGTGCAACTATGCATAAATGCATGCAGAATGCAGCCATTTTTTCTGCTGGGCCAATATATCTAAAGAGAAAAAAACCGGTGAGTGACACTTAATTGCTTTCGAGAAAAGTCGTTGACATGACATTAGTCTCTTTCAATCGTGGGATACAATTGTTGGATCTGAGATATAAACATGCAGACATCAAGTATAAAACAATAAATTAATCAATCTTGACTATAAAAAAAACTATAGCTGACAGCAAAGACTGTGGCGCACCAAGGTCTTCTTTCACTGTATCGACCTGTTTTTTGTTTTCAACAGTCAAAGTTTGATGTAAATTGCAATTTTATTATCATCTTGACATTTTGGTTTATTTATTGTTTGTATACGACATAGCGTTGTATTAATAAACGAGCACTACGTAGTTTGTTGCGCGTCTATCGTATTTCTTGTCACATGACACATCCGTCATGAACTTATTTCCGAATACAGCGTCAGCAAACAGTTTCCAGACATGTGAATATTTTCATATTTTTATTGACGTGTTCGGATTAGCTTCAAAAACATCGATAAACTACGTGGACGGAAAGACAAAATTAATGCCTTCTTTTGGTGGTTTGTTTTTTCCCGGAAAACAAATGACAGTATTATGGTGACTATAATTCTGTTCGACAGAATAATGGAATGATTGACAAGAATTGGGACAGGTAGGTACAGCTGATTATACATGACCTACCTTGTATTTCAATTTCAAATCTTCTGATCTAATATATTGGGAGTGTCTAACACTGCCTAAATTAACCTGAAATTTCTAGCACATTTTCATTTTAGGTGGTTTTTTATCCCTTTAATAATTTTCTAAATATTATCGTGCTAGCTGGAAGGCCCGGTTTGACCCGGGCTGTACTTACCGATAGTGATTCCCCGGAGAAGCTAAAAGAAATGAGAAACACTCACCTTATGTTGGAAAGTAGGCCTAACACCAAAGCAGACAGCCAAAAACAAAAAAAAAATAAACATACGGAGCCCCTAAGCGGTAGATGATTGTCTTGTTTTTTCGTTTTGTACGCGTTTTGAGTCATCACGTACAAAACAAAACAACAACAAAAAAAGTAATCTTCCGCTAAGGGGCTCCGTATTATACATGTACAAACAGATATACATCTCTTCTTTATATGAATATAGATTTTAATAATCTCATCGTGGCCTTGATTCAGACGTGATTATGCCCATTACCGGTACAGGGCGTGACTGTAAATTCATTTTAAATCACATGCTGCCAAGATTTTCAAAATAGGTTTATAGAATGTTTTCCTTGAAGTATGCAGTCTGGAAGTGCGGTGAAAAATTATTTAGCAAAAGATTACCACATAATAAATATCGCAGTTTGGTTTAATTCTGTTTGACCTCAAATTCCATCGTTATAATGTAAACAACATAGACATGATGTCCCATTAATTAGTATTTTCTAGGCTAATTTAAAGATAACTTCTTCCTTACGTTTTCTAAGTACAAGAGCAGCAAGGACATGCATGGATTTTGAAGTTTCTGTTCAAGATCATGTCTGCTTTCGCATTCCTTTCCTTGAATTCCTTATAATCTTCTCCCACGCAATTTGACTTATTAGAGGTTTTTAATCCAAAACTTTCTGAAATGTATCTATAAAACATAATCGACCTGGGCTCTAGCTTCCAAGTCAATACTAGTGCACCTTCGAAATAGTGCTCTTGAGAGCTTAGATTCTGTCCCAACGCTTCTACTGCCAAAAAGTCCCTCTCCATCAGCAATTCTAGCTTGGTCTGATATTCGGTTTGGATGCCTCTTGTCAAAGATATGACTGGTAAACTCCTTTCCAACAGAGAGCTACTTATAGAGCCAATTGGGTGCAAGTGCGTCCCACGGAATTACTCTATACTGCTTCTACAACCACCCCGTGTCTATTTTCCCACAAATCGAGGAGTGTTTTAATGGCGTTCAGATGATCTACATGTAGTTTGTTCTTGCCGAAAGGTAACTCTAAACCTAAAAAAGGATATGAGTAGACACGTTCTGGCATTTTATTCCAATGATTCAGTGATCCAAATCTTACCTCCTTCAGTTAGGAGCCATTCAAAAAGAACATCCTCATTTAGGGGTGGGGCCGTGGGGGAGATAGGTTGAGTCACGGACACGATGTGAACAGGGGCAGGGAGGTGGTATGACCAACTCGGAATTCCACCTAATAAAAACATGCCAAATAAAATCAGTTCCTAAAGTTAAAAGGAAATTGAGCGCAATATCGCAAAAGTCAGTAAACAGCTAGGTACCTCCAGTCCTGGAAAAATCACAGAACTTACGCTCAGAGTCCATTTGCATCCTTTCTTTTTTTCAGAGTACAAATTTACAAAATTTTCAGCCTTTTCCAAGGTCATCTTTAAAAAAAATTTCACGTTTTTCTGAGGACAAATTTGCAACATTTTCCCAAGTTCAAATATTCAACATTTTCAACTATTTGCGAGTACAGATTTGTAAGATTTTCAACAGTTTCCGAGAAGAAATATGCAAAATTTCCAATAGATTCTGAGGACAAATTGGCAAAATTCTCAACCTTTGCAGAGTTTTTCGAATAAACATTTATTTTTAAAGTTTCCGGCGTTTTTTAAAGTCCCCTTGGATCTTCATCTTTCGTCAAAAGATGTTGCATATCCGTACTTACAATTGTTGGACTGACTGGAAACTATTGAATTCATGTATACTGGGAAATCTTGCAATCAGAAAGTTTTCTGTTTGCCTAAGGCTGGGTTAAAATACATCAACTTCATTGTAGCGTTAATCCATTACACCACGAAGCACTAGATAGTGTGACTTATAACAGGGTAGTTGTTTTTAAAATATATGGGACTTGTATTCTTGCTCCACCTAACATTTTTTTCTGAAGGACACTCAACTTTCAATGCACTGCATTTGATAAAAATCAAATTGATGGTTAGACCCATTTAATCTGACGCGCTTCGCTTTAGTCTCTCGTTAATCAATTTGAATTATACTCATGGCTTATTAATTGTTTGTCGCCTTATTCCATTGTATGCGTGCCAGGTATTTTGATAATCACTTGAGAAATGTAGAAAGGAGGCTTCAGAACAAATAACTTGAAATGGTTAAGAAGCCACTGAAGCGAAACGTTTCCCTGACATAATTTATTTCAAGTTTAATTCAAATAAATAATTCCGTTTGCATTGCTACTTTCAACCCGCCAATTAGTTTTTTCTACTTCTTCCATTCCCCATTATTTTCCTTGCAATGGAATAACAAAGCAAGCTCTTAATTCTCTTCCTTATCTAGTTGATAAATTGATTATTGTTGAAGGTGAAAGATGATTAATTATTTTCGATGTCTGCACCACAGTTTTATTGATTGAAAAGTTATTGTGGAGATAATTATGTGTACATAGCAATCGTTTTTAATAGAATCCCAGTGACATTTATTAGTGTTATTGATTGCGATATTTTTAAGCGATAATTTCCTTGAGGTGATAGATGTGATACGTATTGACGTTTGTTTTAGATACAGCATATCAGGCAGAAACGCTATAGCCATCTAAAACAGAATAGGCTATTGAATTGTCTTGTTGAGGAGGAAAAAGACCCCGGAGCAAAGATGTACTATCCTGCAATTTTTTTCAACGTAGGATTAGCATAGTCAATAATGACGTCATTCATTAATTGATGACGGAAATGCAAAGGAAACAGGCTAAGAAACTCTGGTTCGTCCCATGTTACAATACTGCGCTCCTACTGTATTTGGAGCCCTCATTGGGTGAGAACACAGTGAATGCTTTCTTTCGATGTGCTTCTTTCAGCTTCTTTTCATCTTCTTGTTTTCAGCTTTGGGGCGCACAATGAATGCTGATATCAGCGTGATGGTCGTTGTGCTTGGTGGCGCCACTGCCTGCGTTATGCTTAAAATCTTCCTCATGCGCATTAGCATCTCGTGATGAGCGCATGACAAGTTTTTACGGTACCACGGCAATATTTCGTTTCCCATACAGTACATATTTCTATGCCTAATAATAACTGTAGAAGTAGGCATAACCATTCTAAATCCTTGACCGAGCTCCGGTTAAGACGCGTGCTTACTTTGGTGCATCTTTTTGCATGCTAATCACATTAATGCATTAAGTCTATCTCAACTAGGAGCATTCTTCTAAAAAGAGGCTCAATCTCCCCCGCCCCTCATCACCCCCATAATTGTTTGCTGACTGAAGGGTACATGTACAGAGTTGAATTGAATTGACTCTATCATTAGTATTTTATAGATTTCATCATCAGAATTTTAGAAATGGCGTCATAATCGGAATTTCAGAAATGACGTCATCATATCATCCGAATTTAACAAACAACGTCAGCATCAAAATTTAACAAATGATCAAAATGGGGAAAGACTTAGGCCTAAATCAAAAGGTGATGATGACCACGGTTTTCTTTCTTTTTTTACAATGGACTCACTTTTTTACGAACTTATATTTGGACCCCAAAAATTTGAAAAAAGTAAAACTCCTCAATGGAAATTGTATTAAAAAATTCAGTCTACACTCACCTTTGTTTGTTTGAGATTCCAAAAACTCAATTTCCTTATCTTATTTTAGCTCTGAAAACATGCATCTGGATAAAGTACATTTTTCAGTAATTATGGGTAATTGTTGCGTTTAGTTTTTTTATAGGCACGCATGCATAAACGCTTTATATTAGCATGTTTCACATCATTGAGTGAAATAACGTGTGTTGCTAGTTAAATATGTACCTGATGATATTTCCGGAGGGGACCTCGTGACAGCAAATGGTTTACGTTTCCTTTCTAACTGTTTAACGTTGCTATCTTGAAAGATCAGCACCTGTTGTGAAGGAAGTGATTAACCATGTGGTATTTGCCGCCATCTGTCATTGACCACGACAAGATCAATATCGCTGATCAGTCTTCAGTTAACGTCGCCCTTCTATTCCTTTTCCAAGACATTGATGTTCATGTCCAGAGAAAATCAGATATAAATTTAACTCGTAATTGGTTCTTGCTTATCAATAATTGGCTGGGATTGTTACCACCCTTAGATAGGGGCATATCATTTTATGACCCATCAATCAAGAATTTAATGTTAAGCATATAGGTAAATGTTTGGTCTTTCTTAATTGATATAGAAGGCAAAAGCCTTCGGGTTCTTTTTAAGTGTATGTAACATAGAAAAGGGCAACTAACGACGATTCTATAGTTAATCGACATGAGGTCAACAATGGATTACTCTTAATCTGAAGGAATAGTTTATCAGGAGCCAAGCTTTGTCTGTCACGAATTTGACTGACAAAGCAATGTTACAAAGATACATA
This sequence comes from Megaphyllum sjaelandicum, assembly GCA_034698745.1. Classification (NCBI taxonomy): domain Eukaryota; kingdom Metazoa; phylum Arthropoda; class Diplopoda; order Julida; family Julidae; genus Megaphyllum; species Megaphyllum sjaelandicum. Next base: position 17,356 of record JAQGBX010001512.1, on the reverse strand, counting down.
TCTTAGCGACACCTATCGTTGTCTTGATTCATATGCATTGTTGCCTCGACGAGCATTGACTATAGCTGGGAAACTTGACAAATTACACATCCTGATTGTTGAATTTTCCTGCACCATACGTTTCTGCTATTATGCCATCTTCGAGGACCATACATTTAAAAGTACTGAAATTTGACATTGCATGTTTGTTTCAAATTTTGTAATCTAGTCTGTGGTTTTGTAATTTTGCGTCTGGTTTGCTTGTTTGTACCGATAGACGTACTGCTTGGCATAAAGTCTGAAGACCAAAACAAATTTTCAGATAGTATTTCATCCTTGTTTGGAATTTTCTGATATCCTTCAAAATATTAAAAGCCACCAGGGTATTGTGCAATATGATTCAGGTGGTAATTAACGAATCCATGTTTTATATTTTCTAATAACACAGGGTACCTCATGCAGACCTGGAAAAGTCAGGGAACTTGAAAATGTCTGGAAAAGTCAGGGAGAAGTCAGGGAAAAATGGCTTATTTAAAAAAAGTAAGGGACATTCAATGGCATGTCGTTGCGATCCAAAATTAATGCTTCTTCATCTTCGTTTGCAAAATATTTCCACGTTTTCGAAGTACACATTTGAAAAATTGTCAACGTTTTCCGAGGACAAAATTTCATAAATTTCCCACATTTTCCGACTAGATATTTGCGAAATTTTCACGTTTTCCGAGTAGAAATTTACAAAATTAATTTCCACGATTTCCGAGTACAAATCTGCAAAATTTTCCACGTTTTCCGAATACAAATTTGCATAATTTTCAACGTTATCTGAGTACAGATTTGCAAAAATTTGTCCACGAAAAAAATTGTCCGAATACAAAATGTCAAATTTCAACAAAATATATGCAATCTGTTTAAAATTTTAAACACTTTTCTATGTTAATTTTCAAAAATTGTCATTAGTAAATTTTGCAAAAATATTTTCCTGTGTCGATTTTGCAAAATATCTCACTTTATCACAGTGTAATGGCACTGTCAGGTTGTGGCAATGGTGTCGTTGATTATGAAGGTTAACGTACAACAGATAGATTTACCGGTGACATTCTTTATGGATTGTCCTACTAGTGCGAAGCATCAAATTCTTGCCAGCTAAAAACATGGTTCCATTAAGCGATTCTCATTCTGTATGTCTGTTCGGCACTTCTGTGCCACTTGGACTGCTTCGCAATTGAAGGCCACAACAGGCGGAATAGTTATTCCGATTGTCACCATAAATCAGTATGTTCTGTTTTGTTGGCTTTTTACCGTGTGGGTTGCCATTTCTGTGAGGATGTAGGTTGCAGTGGGCGAATTCATGCACTTTGCCGTCAAGCACGATGAATGCACGCGTGATTCAGGTTGACTTGCTCCGAACAGGATGGCGGTACTTCCTCTGTGCTCTCTTTTTCGAAGCCGTGGAAAAACTTGCATGGCGCGCCAACATCAGTGAGCGAGGGAATGTGCCAGTTTTTGTTTTCCTCCACTAGGGGGAAATTAGCTGTGATTTATGGTTTGGCAGAAAGACTAATTATTGCGTAGCTAAGCAGGCTGTAAGATTTCATTTGCACATTGTCCCTTTTAGACAACAGCTGCTCCCAATTGGTGATGACAGCCAGCTCCTTGCGAGCAACACTTCTTGAACGCCGGCCGCCTCTGTCAGCCAACATGTGTCGCTACCTACTCTGTTTTCAAACTTCTTCAGACACATGACCAAGCAGCCTTCGGTGCTATTTAGTCTATCGCCCTGTTTACCGCCGTCTTCGAACTTTTCAAAGAATCCTACAACTTTTCTAAAGTAAAACAACAGCCTGCACGTGATTGACACCAGCCTCGAAAGCTGGAAGTTATCATTCGCACCGGGTATTAAAATGCTGCCCTAGAAGCCTTATCCAATAGGAGCTCGAAGATCGGATATGGATTTTTTTTATTCACGTTTTCAACAAAGCAAAACCGCCAAAATGCGATGACGTGTTTGTCTTAGCGTTATCGAGTATTTACCCAAATAACATTTTAAGGCATTGCATCGGATGGCATTTGGGTGATGTCAAACCTTGTAAGTTATAGCTCTGTAAATCTTTTTTTGCAAATTTAGTTCGATTTCATCCAACCCCTTAAAACCGGATGTTACTATAGATGTCCCATCTCGTGATACCATTTTATACCCATCAGGGACATTCACGTTTACCTCGACCGAAATCTGGTCAATCTGGGTTATATCTTAAGTTTTAACTGGACGTTCAGCAAATTTATCGTACCTGAATATCCTGCAACCGTATTTTATTAGTTTGTGAACTCCCAGGAAACAAAATGGTTTACAAACTGCTTGCCATTGATCCCATCCTTGGTCCCAAACAAATTGCAGATAACTTTTCCAGGAACCTCCAGGTCACATGCAGTATTTTGAAGATTCAATTGCAGCCACACGCAGGTCATGTGATTCGCTGTCTACTATTGAAACTTCTCTGAACATTTTATTCGCAAAACATTGCTATATACATGTACTACCAAATTTTCAAATGGTCAATTATCACATTTCTCTTGTGTGAAGGCAGAAATCAGTTATCTGCGTTATACGTGTAAAGAGATGACAACAAATGATTAAAGAATCATCGGGGTTCTTCATGACTCATTTACTATTGTATCTGTAGTACTTTCCAAAATTGTTCTTTTTAAATCCCGATGATTCTTTTATAATAATTCAAAGTTCATTGTTCTACCTTCTTGTGAAATTTGATGGTTCATTTCTAGGATTGCGGCATTATTGACTTCTATGATTTCGATGACAGATCTATTGATGGCAACTAATACATCATTGGAAAAAAAATGGTTAAGGTCATCAAAGTCTCACAAGTCAATAATTCCAATGTCTTGATTTTAAAAACCAAGCATTAAAAATAATTAGTGAAGATATAAATTCTCTTAACGACTTGATTGCCAGATTAGCCAAAATGACATCATTGAAATCAGCCCTGTCATGGTAAACACACGTGTATCATATGTGGGCAAGTTCGTAGGAGCAGTTTCGAATTAAGTGAAGAATAGACATTTGTTGGCCAACCTTGGCAGCTACAGAGGATTTGCAACATAATCTCAGACGCGTTGGAGTTGTTGCTTCAGCGTAACGAGAGTTGCGCTCATGGTCATCCAGGGCATAGTTTAGTGCCATTAAGGTTTTCTTTTGACAAAGAAACGATCTTAGAAGTGCATGCGATACCCGCAAGACGAAGAATGGTTATCCTTCTTTATTAACTGTTATTAGTCTTATGGGATTTTAAAAAGCTTACATGGTGGAATCGGAGTTGAGACAGCTTTGTCCAGCTGCTATCTTTTCAAATGAATCATCAAATTTTGTTTGTTTGTTGTCATCTTTTGGGGTCTCCAGCTGCGCCTTACATTCTGCTAGTTCTTTTTATCTCGGATATACACGATATGAAAAAGAAATTAAGGATTAAAAAACGGGGGGTTGATGGATGGTTAAGGCTATGGAAAATGACGCAACACAAAAGAAATTAGAAATTATCGACTTTTAAGCCTCGCTGTTAACCTTTCATATCGAAATCAGGAACATCTTGCATAACGTAATGTCATTGCAGTTTTTGTATAACCGCCTACGTAAGGGTGCGAGCACAAAGAATGCTTATTGCAGGCGCTTACCACTCAGTGTGCACTAGCGCCACCAAGTGGGATAAGAATGCGGTATGCTTTTAAATGAGGGCGCACACAAAGAAAGCTTAGCCGAGCCAGGCTGAGCTTACAAGAAGCGCTTATAGGCCTTCAAGAAAGTTTGCAGCATTCTTTTTTGGAAATCCGAAAGCAGATTTTTAAGACACATCAGAGTGGCACTCAGATCGCTATTGGTCAAAAGTGTAGCCATGTACATATAAGCGATTGTATGTCGCCTATGTACCGTAAAAACGTGTCCTGCGCTCATCATGAGATGCTAATGCGCATGTGCAAGATTTTATGCGGAATGTTTCACCATGCACAACGCATGCAGTGGTGCCACCATGTGGCGCGTCGAAAGTAAGCATTCTGTTTGCTCGCTCAGTGGAAAAAATGGACTTCCACCAAAGTGACAAGCACAATATGAAAGAATATTTTAATTCTTGCTCCACCTGGTGGTGATGTGACGGCATGCATATTTTATTATTCCTCCAACAACCCCACAATTAACATTGCATGTGCTTTCTGCTTTTTAATGTATCGAGCAAAAGCACCATAAAGTAGGCGATTAACCACTATGATTATGTTGTCTTTGTTATACTTGTACAATGTACTGCTTCTTGTAAATTACACTGAATTGATGTCTAATGACTTAGGCTCCAAGTTCACGCTGTTATTCGTAAGCTGAAGTTTTTGATAGATTAATTAATCAGCCATATACAATATGGCATTATATAAGTGGATAATGGCAGTTGATTGAGCCGCAATGTTTGAAATTTGTCACAAGTATGTGAATTGACACAGATGAATAGCTTAAATTATTCATGGATTATTTTTTGTTGTTTTTTTTCTGTTGACTATGCCCAAAAAAATGAGAACTTGCAGCTTTTTCCTTCAACTTCAGTTTCTAATTGAATATCGATCTAATTGAGTTTCATCGACAATTTCAAATTGGTAAATTATCTTTGGAGAGACATTGTAATTTGCTCATTATCCTAATACGAGGTTGGTGAGATTGATGTAACAATTTTTTTTTTCATAGAAGAAATAATGTTACAATAATGAACACATGACACAATTTGATTATAGGAGGAACAGAATATTTTGGAAATAAGCCAAAATAATGGCATGGCAGTTATCCCCCCTAAACACCTACAGTAGTTATATTCCTGTATACTTTCATAAGAAAACTAAAAAATCTTCAAAGAATATATTATTTTTGGACAATGCATATTTATGGTGTGATGCAACTGTTTGTGATTATCCATTTATTTTATGAATTGCATGTTATATGTATGAAAAATACATAACGAAATCATCTTGACTGCCATACCTTTTAAACTCAATTATATTAATGCACTCATACAAAACCGCTCTTTGGCAGTCGTGAAGACAACGTTTGTCTTGAAAATACAATTGATGCTGCTCAAAATGCTAAATAATAACCAATGTTCAACGATCACAGAGAAACGATATAAGAAAGTGTACGTTGAATAAAAATTTTGGAAAAAATGGTTAATTTCCATATCTACAGTATCTCAATTTTCTTATCTAGGAGTAAAGTTTTATACTACAGTTATAGTGTGTATAAATAAATTCGTTCAGGCAATTTAAAAATTATTTCACATGACAATATCCATGTATGCTTTTGTCACAATTAATGCTCCAGTGTGCTATTGTTATTTCCAAAATATCTATACCATTAAGGCTTATCAATGCTTGCGTAACTGAGTTTTGATCAAATATGAAATCCATAAACAAAGCGAAATGTATCTTAACATACCTGTAAACATTTTCTAAGTTGTGATTAAGAGAAATTGCCCGATGCCAACTTGTCCAAACGGCTATCTGAAGAGTGGAGACTGTCTGCACTTTGTAACAATCCGCTGCTCTATAAGTAACATTTCATTTGGTTTTAATCATTATCGTTGCTAATTGGTTGAACGTTCGGACAAGACGGGGAGCCCTGCATTTTATATCATCAGGTTGATCATCAGGTTCGCCTAATTGCTTGTACGAAGTACTGGAATCAATAATGCATCTTGGTGAAAGTCAATTTTGCATGAGATTGACCATTATTCTTTCTCGAGATGGTATTAATGTTGCAGTGAAATGATTTGCCCAATGAATTATTTCCCAGAGTTTCTGTCAGCTGGTTCTGTTTCAACTGGCGAGAGGATGAAAATGGCCATGGTAAGTATGGTGGAAGAGATAGATAGGTCTTCCGTGAGGGCAAATTAAATTACGGTAGGTTGATGGATGGATGACCATCCTCAGACTGACTGACTGACTTGCAAGGAGGCAATGTGCACGCATGGCGAAACATCAAAATGCGATGTGTGCAAGGCGTTTCTTGTTCATTATTGAATGAATGTGGCTATTCATTATTTATGGTTGCCTGGAATAGAGGACCATTGCCTTTAAATGTTTGGCATGACAGATTACGAAAACATTTTCTGTAACATTCAATTTAAATGAGATTTTAGGTTTAGAAAAACGTAATCAATACACTGTATAGAAATAATCATTGAATACCTTATTTGAACAACGCTGTTAGTACCCATACATTTTAAGCACAGTCTATGAAATTATAAACTACTAGCGGAAAAACCCGGCGTTTCCCGGGTGAAAATTGTTGTTAGATTTAGTTGTTGTTGTCTCCAAAAGATGGAGCTACATGTATATGATGTGGATATATTGCGGAAAAACCAGATTTGACAGTTTTATGGCCCCGGGATAAAGTAGGAAGATTTATGGCCTTGGAATACCCCCCGGAGTTTACGCTCGCAGCGCGGTTGTTAGCCATCAGGGGCTATTCGAAAGGGGCGTCTTCGAAACGCACGTTCTCCCTACGCTAAACGAAAACGGCGTTTCCGAATGACCCCACAAGGAAGGAACATACACACATTGCCAGCCAGCCAGCCATGGAAAACCAAGATGGAGTTGTTTTTTATTTTACTCTTAGCTATGTGAAAACTAATATTTTATCAGCAATCAATGCCTGTTTATATACAGTAGATCTGTTTGCTTATACTGTATTATATACACTCTGTTGAAGTAATACATTGTTGATTTCTTCATTATCCTCAATATTATTTAGGGAATTAGGTTTAGGCTTATTTTATTGGTGAACATTAACCTTCTAAAGGGCTGGTTGCATTAACAGATGTTAAGAATAACTAAGGGTTAACCTACTGTGTAACTCTGGGTTAACTTACCGCTGTATTGCACAAGCACGGGTTAGGGAAGAAATGACGAGAAAGGTTAACCCAGCCAGTAGAGGCAGGATTAACCTCGGGCTATTAGAAAAAAACAACATGGTGAACACCACAAATGAATCTGATGAAGCTACATGTACAGGGAATTGTGCATGCTACACCACCAGATCACACAGACAGATGTAGCCAGGATGCGCAATCTGGCAGCACTGATCAAAGTTAGTCCCTTTTCTGTTCTTCATTTTGGTTTCAGAAGGTTAAACATGGGTTTCATAAACCTACATGGGGATATTTCATCAAGAGTTAATTGGTGCAACACAAACATCTAACCCGAAAGTTAACCCGGAGTCAAATTTTAACCCAAAGTTAGTAAACTTCAGATTTTAACCGAAGTTGGTGCAACCGGCCCAAAACGATATGTACTTAATCAGTTGATTAATCATTGATTAATGATTTGATTAATCAGTACATGTCCATGTACATTTAATCCCGAGATGAAATGTTCACTTTAAAAATTATTATAAATTGTACAGCTCTTTACATTAAATGATGGTTCGTTTATGGCACGTTTACAATATACTGTATATATTACATGCAAACTTACTTGTATTCAGTATATTTTTTATATAATTTCACATATGTGCGAAATAATTTAAACACACTGTTAAAATATATAATTGTAATTTGGACATGACTCATGCCTTAAATTGGTTGAAGACATCGTAACTTTAGTCGTTTTCGAAATTTTAATAAATGAAACAGGCCTAAATTAATACTGTTTTTACAGTGCAGTAAACAAACTATAACCAGGCTGACCATAATTACTTGTTAAAGCAGGAGTTTTCTTTCTTCATTATTTCATAATACAGCAGGTTTATATTTCAACATAACATGTACTGAACATTCACACTATCATCCAAATCTGGAATTACATCTCAATTTGTCAACTGGTCCATCAGCTTGTTTTATGTGCAAAGATCGAAATATTGGGGGGGGGGAGTGGAGGGGAATGGATGAGAAAGCTCGCAAAATTAAGACAAATTAACGATGTCAAGGCCAAATATATTTCAAAATTCCAAATTTATCATTTCCCAATTATTTGCATTGTAGCCAATGCATTTCACTGGTCTAGGAAAAGTCGTTTTTTATCGCAATAATGTTTAGGGTATATCGTAGCTTATAGCTTTTAAGCTTGATATATGTTGCTTGCCTTTCGTGCTGAATTCGAGGGAAATGGTGAAAAATATACACTTGTCATCGTCGGGCCTTATTTATTTATGAATGATTCATCAGAGTCGATTTATCTTCTCGATATCTTGGCTATAATAAGTGACCATGCCAAAATTAAACAAAGGAAGATGGACGAGTATTTCTCGAAAGATGTGATGGCCGATACCATTCGGTCATCGTGATTTGCGATCTGAGGCGCTTATTTTTCATTTCATAAGTCAGAAATAACGACCTAATATTTTTAGCAGCCATTTTTATGGGAAATTTGACAGAAAACGATGTTGGCATCGTTCAACGACAAAAGCTACTTTACTGCTTGCACATAATAGGGATTTTATAGTTGTATAAATCTTACATTCTAAATGGACATCCAATCCATTTTTTTCTGATTGGTCGCAAATTTTCCTTTTTCTAAGAATCCCTTTTTACAGTATGTCTCAACAGAAGAAGACTGCTCATAATGGACATAATATACTCTTATATGATACTTTATCGGTACTTATATTATAGTATCCATGCATGTGTTATGTTTATACGTAGGCCTACCTGTTTTTCTTCAGATAAATGTTTGTTAGTAATTCTCGTGCAATAATTTCATTTATATATATTTATATTTGTATATATATATATATAGGTTTGTTGTTTTCCTTTCATGGTACACGTATGTTTTCCATACATACTGTATACAGTATGCACTGCAAAGCTTCAATTGCCGTTGGTAAACTGCGATTAAGTTCCCAATTACTTTGAAAACAGAAGAAGGACAAGTCTTAGACTTGAATATTGATAAATTAAGATATCTTGTTGATGGTGTTTGTATTGTTTTCTTCTTCGGTTCTTATACTGTACCACGCAACATGATAGGCGTTTCTTATAAAAGGACGTATAAGAAAATGGCTATACGAGTCTATTGACCAAAAGTAGTAGCGGATAATGGTGTAATAATTTCACAAAGGCGGAATGTAAGCGAAACAGCGTTTCATAATAACTTATGTGCTCCTGGGTAAAAGCTCCATTTTGGCAGTTTTATGGGGTGTTTGTTGTGTCGTGTTAAAAGTTTTATTCGAATATGCCCTAATTGCTAAGAACCTTTTTTCTAGCCAAGGGGATGAAAATAGGAAATACGAGGAAGGCGCCTTGGCAATTTCAGGAAATGCTTCGAAAGGAAGAACATGTTCTGTGCCATTTCTAATCCCTGTTGATGCGTGGGTGAAGAAGCAGTTGAAGAACTTGAAAAACTGTTATCCTTTAGGCAGAGTTTCAGTATGCCATATTTGACCACAGCTGTTGCCGCTTTGAGGGCAATTCATAAAGTAGCCAGTGTTTACTTTAACTTAAGTTGTCAGAGACGCAGAAAAGGGCCAATGATCATGAACAAGTAGGAAGTGATAAAGGGAATTTTAAAATGCCTCATTTCCTTTGCAGGTTTTTATTTCTGCTCATTTCTACAAATTGTCGAATTTTATGAAAAATAATTTTACTCAAATGGCATGTACATGTACTATACTGTATGCATTCATTCAATTGTCAACTGCAAATCAGAACCAGTGCAAGTGAGAAAACGTCCTGCAGATGGAAATTACTCCTTACATGACTATATCAAAGCCTGGCCTCTTCTGACCGATTTGGTATATCGAGTCAATATCTGCATGACCTGCCCATGCATGTGCCATATAAGACCATATACAAGTGTGCCATACGGATAATACATGTATATAATTTTACATTGTTTGTACACTAAGTAGTCTTGCATGTCACCAGTGCGCCACCAGAGGGTGCACCGTCAATCCCATTGAAATCGCACAGAGAGCTACTGATTTCATGTCGGCAGATTATTAGATAAAATCTACCTAAAAGGAGGCTATGTTTATACCCTTGCTAAAAAACATGCCTTATTTTAAACCGTTTTCCAAAACGGATTCTGTAATGACGTTTATTTGGAGAATGAGTCAAGAAGAAAAAAGAGCTAAAAGCAAGCCTCTTTGTGCCGCCATGTTTACTTTTACAACTGACATTATAAGATGGCTGCGGTTTCTGTTATTTACTTTCGTGCTTTTCTCTACTTTTTTACTTCATTATTTCAAACAGGCTATATATTTTTGTTTTGCAACGATTTTCACGGCACGCTTGCCTCAATGCGAGAAAACATCGTCTAAATTTGAGACGCAAAAAAAAAAATGACGCAATGTTAGTTTTGCAAGTGTTTTTCAAAAGTTCAGCTTGCAGATTCACGCACTGAGTCAGCACAAATTAGAAGAAAAGAAGCACAAATTCACGAAGTTAGGAAAAGGGAATAGACATGTAGATTTTATTCAGCTGAGCATGTCAGCATATATGGTCATGATACTGCTATTCATTTGGCGCAATTGAGCCGAATCACTGGATTGAATTCATACGTCATAACAATATCTTATTTGCAATTATGAAAGAATTGCAGCGTGTATACAGCATGATTCTAGGATATTGGAGAAAAAGTAATGCTGGTATTTTCATTGTTTCATTATTTTTAATTCTCATGAAAATGCCAGCATTGTCTTTTTATTCTGATTTGCCGTTTGGAGTCAATGGTCATTATTTCCCAAAATCATGCACTTCGCTACTGGAAGATGTAATGAAGTTACATTGTAACATTGTGAAGTCAGTTTTATTAAATTCTCAGCCGCTGTTCCGCGAAAAAATCTCGGAAGTTAGCTCGGTTTCTGTTTATTTTGAATGACTAGTTTTCATTTTATGTTATTAGATTTTGGAATTACAACCAAAAAACTATCTAAATTATCGGATTTACACCAAGCCTGTGATACCTGGAAAAGTCAGGGAACTTGAAAATGACTAGAAAAATCATGTTATTAATTTAGAAAAAGTCAGAAAAATTCACTTATTGGTGTTGTCACAATCCAAAAGTAATGCTTCTACAGTACGTGGTAAGCTCAGGCCCCATTTTCAAATATTTTTATTTGCATACTTTTTTTTAATAGTTTCAGCATAAAAGTTAGAGAGATTTTCAACAGTTTCCGAGGACAAATTTCAGATTGTCAACGTTGTTCGAGTATACAATTTTGCCAATAGCAAACATTTTCCGAGTAAACTCTGCAAAATTTGCCACGTTTTCCGAATATAAATTTTCAAAATTTGCCACGTTTTCCGAATATAAATTTTCAAATTTTGCCACGTCTTCCGAATATAAATTTTCAAAATTTGACACGTTTTCCTTGTACAAGTTTTCTAAACTGTCATCTATTTTCGAGGACAGATTTACATTAACTTCCAATTTTTTCCGAGAACAAAATTTCAAAACTGTCAACTTTGTACGATTTTCAAAATGTTCTATAATGCTAATTTTGAACATTTTTCCAAGTTCTCATCAGTAAAACTTGTAAAATTACTATTCATGCAAATATCATGGATAACATAGGCTACATTGGCATTGTCTTGACCAGGGAAATTTGTTTAAAAACCTGATAAAGTCAGGATAATTGAATATGAAATTTCTATTTATTTCGGTTCGCGAAATAATTTCACTATGTTCACCGGTCCGCAGGGGTAAAAAGCTTGGGAAACACTAGTTTCAGATTTGTCACCTTATACATAACATGATATCTGAAAATATTATTTTTCATTGAAATACCACATGCAACCCATTCAAATATGGATTTTCAAGAAAGTTTCCTTCCCATGTCACTATAATAATCCAGGAATTGGCCACATCAGTCAACTTGGACAGCAATCAAGCCTCTTTTAAATTCCCGCATAGTTCTATGGTGTTAAGACCCAAATGTGGGCTCCATTTGGAATTACCAGAATAATTCACTGACGGAAAAAAGTAAAAGGCTAATGATAGCACCAATTATATCGGGTAAAAGAACTATAATAGCAAAACATTCTTCAACGTAATGGTCATCGGCCATACGGGCTGACACCCCCAGTGCTTGTTTAATTCTACTATTATTGAGAAAATAAATCTTAAGAGCGTTACATTACGTTCAGCGAAGCATGTCTATAGCTCAGTGCCCATTTGCAAAGTCTTTACAATTTTTCTAGTACAAATTTGCAACATTTTCAACTATTTCCGAGTAGGCCTACAAATTTGCAAGATTTCCAGCCTTTTCCAAGCAAAAATTTTCATAAGATTCAACTACATGTATTTTCGAGGACATATTTGCATAACATCAAGTATTGTCTGAGGACAAATTTTCAAAGCTTTCAACGTTTACCGAAAACCAAATTTCCTTATGCCAATTTTATGAAGTTTTGAAATTTTTCCAATATTTACATATTTTGTATTTTAAATATTTTCCAAATTATCGTTATTTAAATTTGAAAAATATTGAATATTTTCCTGAGGAAATCGGGTTTAAAAACTGGCTTACATGTTCAGTATGTCAACTTTTTTTTTATTTCTGAAGCGGGGTGCGATATTTATGAAAACTACGAAAACTTCGTCATAAAGTTAATGAATTCATTATTGTATATATATGTATAAAGTATTTATACACGAGGCGGCACCTTTGTGAAAAAACAGGGTCCCTCAAATTCTGTTAAAATTTCCATTTGATGTCACGAGGAAGCCTTAAACATTGCTAAAAAGCCATAATATACGAGCCTATGTTTTGAAAATTCAAAATGTCAGCCCCGTAACGACCGACATTCTTTCGTCTGCATTCCATAATTCGAGTTCGTGGTACAAGTAAATTGTATATCAGTAATGAATGACATTCCTTTATAAATTTATAATCTCTTTCCTTGCCAGGTTTGTATATACCAACTGTTTTTAAATCAAATAAAACGAGGTGAAATTGCTGCGTGACATTTATATTCAGCAGCTGAAACAGAATGGGGCCATTATTCAAGAGTTAATGTACACTTAATGTGCATCACGGGTATATGAACGCGATGTGTAAATTTGCGTACAAGTAGCGTGCTAATTATTTATAAATTGTAAACTTCTAATGCATTTGGTTAATGTGTATAACAAATTTTCGTGAACGTTGATCTGCAACGTCTGGCTTTATTGTAAACATGCGAAAGTATGCATTATTGTTTTGTTATCCATGAATGGTTTCGTTAAAAGGGGGCTATATATATTGGCAACTCAAGTTTTTACGAACCTGTAAAGACGCCGAAAAAAGTTCGTAGAATGGAAAGTTCCTAAATGGTAATAGCTTTTGCAATTTGCACTCACGCAAGCAACATATACAATTGTATACTGTATACGTCAATATGTTTGAGATTTTAAATCACAAAAATTAAACAACAAAAAAACATGTTCCTTTTACTTTAGTATGCATGTGATAAGGTTAGGAATTAAAAATCATTTTGATTCAAGTGTTGTCAACTTTTGTTGTGGAGGTGTGAAGGCATTTTTGATCCGACGTCGTCTGCAGCTACTTCATTGTTTAAATAGATATTCGTCGAAATTGACTATAATTTCTAATTTTTTTGTTTGTATATATTTCAGTATTTTTGCAGCATGTGTGGAATAATAAACCCTCGATATTATAGTCTATTTTTATGCTATTGAAATGGCAGCCTTTTAAAACATTTCTGAAATATAAAATGCCTGTACTTGGTTGCATGATATAAAAAGACTAGCTGTAAAACCTGGCTTTGCCCGGGGAAGCTAAAAGGAATCATATAAACACTCACCCGGGACCGCATGTTTGGACGGAGTGAATTATCTACAATGTACAGTCACCAAGTTTAATTTTTATTTGTAACGCGGTGCATTATGGGTGAGCTATTGAACCGCGGCCCCGGAACCAGGCATGATGCATCCATCCATGCATCCACCCAAATACTGTATACATACAGCTCTTCTTTAAATAAATAGATTTTACGATGATTCGAAAAATGCAAAAATACTGAAATATATGGTATACAACAAATTAGAAAATAATGACAATTTCGAAGAATATCTAGCAACCCATAGAAGTATATGACGCGCATAAGTTTAACGCATAAAGGTTTGACTAAAAATGGTGCAGATCAAAGGTATCTTCACAGGAACAATTTGTTGTTACTCACGAGGCAAATCATATCCCCTTGTGTTTAGATAAGTTTCCAGGATAGTAAATGATCTTATTCTGAGCAAGTTATTTCTGGAAAGAAACTGACGTCTTAGGTTTTACAGTCACCCAAAAAAGTTTCTTTCTGTTAATTGGATATATCCGATAGCCAATCAGGAAAGATATACGTGATAGGATGGAATAAAAGTAGTGCTGTCGAATTACTTTACCCACATTTCCCTTCAAAACAGTGCTGTCATATTACTGTAAAGATATATTCTTGAAGTATCGCTTCGTGTGTGCAGCAACACGATATTGTTTCAGTTGAAATAAATTTTCTACAATTTCTAGCAACTTATTTCCAGATATAACTTTCCTCATGTGTGACAGCTTTTATTAAAATGGAAAGTTTGAACTCAAACCCATTTAGGGAAATTCCCCCGTTTCCAGAAAAAAAGCAGCGAAATTGAATATAAAGCCTGAGTAAACTGAGCTCGTAAAATAGGGGGCATGTGCAATTTTTAGTTCGTAACTCGGAGAAAAAAGAAATTTTAGACCAATGCGTGAAAACGTCGTTTTCGTAAATGGGAGGTGCGTAATAACGGGAGACGTTTGTACCTGATAATCAATGATGCAATATTAAAATATTTTGAAATAAATTGAAAAAAAAGCTTTTAATATTTCTAAAATTTGATTGAAATTTCAACTCGCAGGCATGAGTCTATAGGCCTAAGCAGAATTTTAGCAAACAATTCACTTTGTAATTTCACTGAAATTTCAACCCCGAGGTGGCGCTGTTTTCAAGTGTTAGGTGTTAGGGTACGCGTTCGTTGGCACTTAGAAGTAAGAAATTTAATTTTTTTGACCACTATAATAAAGCGCCAACCAGCGGCAAACAATTGGTGATGTATTTAAATTACCAATTGTTTTCTCGCTGGTTGGCGCTAGTGGTCAAAAAAATTAACTTTCTTACTTCTAAGTGCCAAAGAATGCGAACCCTTAGAAGTCAATGTAATTTACAAAAATGTAAACCGGAGCGAAACAAAATCGCCCCAATTACCCTCATATTTCATATTTATATACAAGTATATTCTTGTTTTATTGCCTGATGTTTGTACATTGCATATTAGTCAATGTTGAAAAATTAATAAAATATAATTGACAAAATAAAAATAAAGAAATAAAAACTGCAATCTTTGCTGACACTGAATGTAAATATAAAAAAAACCAATGCAATTAACAAACGCAATCTTATCAATGTTTTTATTGGAGTTATTAATGAATATGAATGAGAAGTCATATACAAGTGTGGCGAATATAATTTTTCGTATTGTTGTTGTTTTTTGCACCATCCAACTAACAAAACTCTGGTAATAATAATCAAGAGTTATTACTGCTTTTAACAGAACCCGCTTTATGATGATGTCGACAACAACCTGCATGCGCAAAAAAAATGCATGACGAAATGCATTTCTGGCCATAAAATATGGCCGACAACTAGGGAAAAGTAAATGCAATAAAAGCAATAAAGTCTATAATGTTATATCGCGGAATGGAAGCTAAAAAGCGTTGCTGTGGCATAATATAATGGCTTTTATTGAGAAGTATACTAAAAAGCAGTTTTATTACTGCAATTCGCATCGTTAAACAGATTCATAAAATATGAGGCGGAATTAAAATAATGATTTATTAATAAAAAGTTAAATTGCACTACCTGTTAGGCACACAGGATTTCTCAGATTCGAGCGAAATTGCGTGTACAAAATACTGTTTATAACTGTGTTGATATGAAGTCGTAATTTCTTTATTGTATTTCGGATTGCAGGCAAGTTTTTTAGGGCATCTTGTTCACATTTTTGCCATTTTAAAAATGGCAGTTAACGAGTATGACCATATAGGAATTATATAGCATATTGCTAAAGAATAATGTAGTAGATGGAATTTTCCAACTAAACTTATGATCCTTCTAAAGTAGTGTTTCCCAACCTTTTTGCCCCTACGGACCAGAAAAAATAGTAAAAATATTTCGCAGACCGGCCAAAATTGGACAAATATTCGCAGATTGATAATGTAGAATTAATAACAAACCATTATCAGGGTTCCTCCAGAAATTTCATATTCAAGTTCCCTGACTTTTCCCGGTTTTAAAACAAATTTCCCTGACCCAGACAACAGGAAAATATTCATATTTTGCAGAATTTACTCCTTTTTAGAATATAATTTACAAAATTAGGAACAATTTTCGAAATTAACAAATGAAGATTCTGATTTATAGCATGAAAGATTGGAAGTTTTACAAATCGTGACAGCTTTGCAAAGTCGTCCTCGAAAACTTGAAAATTTTACAAATTTTGTACGGGGAACATTTTAAAAAGTATGCAAATGGACTCTGAGCCAACCAAGTAGAAGCATTGATTTTGGATTGTGTGAATTTGTGTCAACAATAATACGTTGCTTTTCCTGGCTTTTTCAGTCATTTTCAAGTTCTACAGTTTTTTTGGTTGTAGTTTCAAAATCTAATAGTATAAAATGGCAACACTAGTTATTCAAAACAATCAGAAACCGAGCGGACATCCGTGCTTTTTCGCTGACCGGCGGCGGTTGAGAAACACTGTTCTTAAGTACATGTACATGTTCCCAAATCCTGTGTTCTTTGGAAAGAACAAGGAATGCATGTCTCTAAATTCTTCATGTTTATATCTGGATTTCCAGAAAACGTATTGGGTTTTCGATGACATTATTTATGTCATAATAGTAAGTGATCGAAGAACATGGATTCATGAACTCAGTTCATGTTATAAATTTGTACGTTTGTGTATATAGGCAGGTGTGGAGTTATAGAAAAAGGGAGCAATCGATAGCACCTGTTGATGGTCCATAAATTACTCGTGTTTACGATTCAGTTTCCGTTCTGCGAGTTCTGATTGCACCATGTACATTGTATGCACCAAAAATCACCATAAATTTGCTTGTGCAATCAGTTTAGGCAAAATGTATGTTATTAGCGGTACTCAGGAGATGACGTAACTGCAGCTGCACGTTGATGTAAACATATTTCCCTGACCCAGACAACAGGAAAATATTCATATTTTGCAGAATTTACTCCTTTTTAGAATATAATTTACCGATAATTTACCGAAATTTGTTTACATCAACCGAGCAAGGTGGCTTATAGGTTAGCATCCTCGTCTTGCATTCGGTAGACTCAGGTTCGATTCCCGGGTCGGCTAT
>JAQGBX010001511.1:0-24512 GCA_034698745.1 Megaphyllum sjaelandicum | reverse complement strand
TTCACCACGTCACTTTGGGTATCAAAGTGACTGATATAAAAGGACCTCCCTTTTGCTTGGGTCCTTCACTTGCTGCTACTACTTGGATCGACCGGACGTGCTAGGAGATCGGACTCCAACACGTGAATTGATGAAGTGTTAATTTCTATACCTTTGTGGTTTATCAAACGCGAATGATATTTTAGCATTAATCAGTTTGTTCTGCGATTAAAGTTTGTTTGTTATATTTCACGCGACTACCTGTTTTTCATCATTTATCAAGTGGACTTCCAAGTTGGTCGTAATCCCCAACCTCCCCAGTCCACATTGCAGGGTACGTTCTCCCAGAAATTTCATTTTGAACTTCCCTGGCTTTTCCAGGTATTAACAATTTTTCCCTAACCAATGACAACGTGAAAAATGGACATTCTGCAAATTGGACACAGGTAAATATTTTTTTAAATTTAATAAAGACAATTTTGAAAATTAACAATTTTTTTTTTAATGTGCCATTTTTGTATTCGGTAAATATTGAAAATTTGTGCTTGGAAAAAGTAAGGAAATTTGCAATTTTGTCTTTCGAAAACCTATAGAGAATTTTGAAAATTCGTACATGGAAAATGTGGACAATTTTGCAAATTTGTACTTGGAAAACACAGAAAATTTTGCAAATTTGTACTTGGAAAACACGGAAAATTTTGCAAATCTGTTCTCCGAAAATGTGGAAAATTTTGTTAAATATCTACTCGGAAAACAGGGAATTTTTTTTAAATGTGACAATTTTGTATTCGGTAAAAATTGAAAATTTGTGCTTGGAAAAAGTAAGGAATTTTGCAATTTTGTTTTTCGAAAACCTAGAGAATTTTGAAAATTTGTGCATGGAAAATGTAGACAATTTTACAAATTTGTACTATAGGAAAACACAGAAAATTTTGCAAATTTGTATTTGGAAAACACGGAAAGTTTTGCTAATTTGTCCTAGGAAAACACGGAAAATTTTGCAAATTTGTACTTGGGAAACACGGAAAATTTTGCAAATCTGTTCTCCGAAAATGTGGAAAATTTTGTAAAATATCTACTCGGAAAACAGGGAATTTTTTTAAATGTGACAATTTTGTATTCGGTAAATATTGAAAATTTGTGCTTGGAAAAAGTAAGGAATTTTGCAATTTTGTCTTTCGAAAACCTAGAGAATTTTTAAAATTTGTGCATGGAAAATGTGGACAATTTTGCAAATTTGTACTAGGAAAACACAGAAAATTTTGCAATTTTTGTCCTAGGAAAACACGGAAAATTTTGCAAATTTGTCCTATAGGAAGGCACCGAAAATTTTGCAAATTTGTACTTGGAAAACACGGAACTGGTAAATTTTAACCCTAAAATGGTCCCTTTTTTTAAGGGCGACACATTTGCAGACCAAACAATAGGCCGTGAGAATAATAAATGGATCGCCCCTTATCAATAAATTTTTTCCATCCAGCTCTTTTATAAAAGAAATATGACAAAACTATAGGATTTATAGGACTTCATTTAAAAATATAGGACATCATCGAAAATATAGGACAATATATGGATTTATAGGACGGCTGGGATCCCTGGGATAGTAGGGATCACTTCGAAGAGATTACACAGGGGGGGGGAGTATCCTGAAATAGGGACTTGGAAGAGATGATACGGGGGGGAGGGGACAAGGAAGTATCATAGAGGAATTAGACTAAGCCATAGCAAAGCGTGGCTGGGCACAGCAAATTTTATTGGGCCAAAAAATCTGCACCAGTGTAAGCTACAAGGTAAGGCATAAGTCCGTAGCCTGTTTACGCCTTTTGCCTGCAATACTGCCGATTGAGCAGACTTATGCCTCACCTTGTAGCCTGCACTAGTGCAGATTTTTGGCCCCATCGCTAAATGCAGATTATTGTTATAACCAGCATCGCAATACCCAGAAAATTTTACATTCATGTATACACCTATGGGAAACCAAACTTCCTTAATTTGCTTTTAATTTACATCGTAATCGACCTACCGTTCTATCCGGCATCATAAAAAGTGGATTCTACTGTAGTATAAATATTTTATATTTTTCAGTATTCCAGTGCAATGAACGCAAGCATGGAATGGGTTACGGAGACGGTCATGGTCGATTTAATATAGGAACTATCTGAGCATTCGCCTGGAGAAATTGTGGGAAACCATGAAAACCACAAGTGAAGATAGCCGACCCGGGAATCGAACCTGAGTCTACAGAATGCAAGACAAGGATGCTAACCTCTAAGCCACCTTGCTCGTTGCCCCATTACCCCATCACATATTAGCGAAATTTTCCAGCATTTTGTGCAAATGGGTTGGAATTCGTTCATTTCAAATCAGTAGGAAGATAGAGAAGACACTTTTATAAATACATGAGGATTTTTAGGGGCTATTTGAAAAGGACGTTTTGTCTAGCGCTTAGAAGAAACGTGCATTGCGAAGTCGCTCCTTTCGAACCGCGCAGAGGACGTTAAATCCGTTTGGAATTCCAAAAATCATAGATCTGTCAGACTCTTTCTTCCCCACGGGAAGGGTCGGGTTTTTCTGTTCATTACTTTTTTTCCCGTTTTGCCCGTGATGACGCAAAACACGATCGCTTCGGACTTCTATCGGTAAGTACATGTACAGCCCGGGAAAAGCCGGGTAGACCAGCTTGTAAAATATAAAATAAAGTAAAATAATAAATAACTAGTAAGAACCCTGATAAATGTTATCGTAAACAAATATAGTTACAAATTATTTTTAATTTTGTCAATTTCTAAAATATTAATAGTGACCCATCATGTGCTGTACATTAATTGTATGTCAAGTCCTATACACATTCTACAAATGGCGGAAATTCACCAAAAAAAAGTGGCAAAAATTCACAAAATGATTTAATAACGTTGCATCATTAATGGTAGAAAATAGGATGAAATACGAAACGAGACGTACTTGACAGATTGCCCAAGAGCCGTCATCATAAAAATAAAGAGAGCTGAAATAAATAAAATTACGCAAAAACTGGCAAAAATAAAGGAAATCGGTGTACAAACATCAACACAGTGAAAATTCGGACCAACATCAGTCATCAGTCATCCCCGACTAAAATACCTCACTAGGGGCATTGACTATTTATCTCGCGATAGAAAAATACCAACCAAATCCTGAAAATGTCAAAGGAAGTAAGATTTTGGCGTCAATCCTGCGTGCCCCCTACATTCAAAATTTCTTAAACATTAAAAATTGCCAGACCACGATCCCCGAGTTGTACCCTATAGATAGAGAACTTTTGACGAATGACCTGACCGAATTGACCTTGCCATCAATGCCTTATGGAATAGTAAGACGGTCATGGCCGACTTTTAATACGGGAACTACCCCAGCATTCGCCTGAAAGAATCGTGGGAAACCATGAAAACCCACAATTATGGATAGCCGATCCAGGAATCAAACCCGAGTCTACCGAATGCAAGACGAGAATGCTAACCTCTAAGCCACCTTGCTCGGTAAAGGTGGTCATTGGCTGTTTTCATTAACTCCTTAAGAAGTTTTGGTGCAATTTTAATGGTTAATTGTATTGTTTGTAGAAGCTCGATTGCAAAAGCCTCGTTTTTATTGTTAAACGTTATTAACGGTACTATACTGTGCTGGATTTTGCCAGGAATAATTCAAACTTTGCGACTAAACATTACAACTTGGTTACATGAAAACTTTCAGTAACCGAGTGAAATGGCATTCGGAAGACCTGGCTTCGATTCCCGGGTCGTCTATCCTTCATTGTGGTTTGTCTCGGTTTCCCACAATTTCTCTGGGCGAGCAAGGGGGCTTAGTGGTTTGGCCGAATCCTTGATACCTGCCGAATACTTGCTTGACTTTTCCAGGTTTTAAAAAAAATTCTCTGAACAATGACACCGTGAAAAATTGACATATTTTGAAAATTTTACACTGGTGAATATTTTTTTTGAAATTTACTAATGATAATTTTGAAAATTTACATAGACATTTTCTTACAAATTTAAAAAAAAACTGCATGAACATTTTTTAAAATGTCACAGTTTTGTAATCGGTAATTGTTGAAAATTTGTGCTCCGAAAAAGTAGGAAATTTTGCAATTTTGTCCTCGGAAATCCTATAATTTTAAAAATCTTGTACATGGAAAACGTGGGCAATTTTGCAAATTTGTACTCGGAAAACGTGGAGAATTTTACAAATTAGTACTCAGAAAACATGTAAAATTTTACAAATTAATACTCAGAAAACGTAGAAAATTGTGTAAATTTGCACATGGTAAACTTTGAAAATTTTTCAAATTTTTACTCTGAAAATGGGCCCTGAAATAACTTTGTAGAAGTATTAATTTTGAAACGCCATGACAGCGTTGAATTTTACTGACTTTTTGAAAATAAATCATTCTCCACTGACTTTTCCAGGTCATTTTCAAGTTCCCTTACTTTAAAAACCATGGGGAACCCATGGTATAAAATACGAGAAATACGAAACGAGACGTACTCACTGCATTGCTGAACGTACTTCCTAGATTGCCCAAAAATCATCATCATAAAAATGCAGAGAGCTGAAATGAATAAAATCACGCAAAAACTGGCAAAAATAAAGGAAATCGGTCTACAAAAATATCAAAATTTGGAAAATTCGGACCAACATCGGTCATCTTTCTAATAAAATACGTCACTATAGGTACATGCATCGACTATTTATCACGCGATAGAAAAATAGGAACCAACTCCTGAAGGGTGAGGAAAAAGTCAAAGTAGGGAAGATTTCGGCGTCAGTCCATGCAGACCCTAACATCCAAAATTTCTTAAATATTAAAAATTGTCGGGCACGATCCCTGAATTGTACACCCTATATTTAAAAAGAGAGAACTTTTGACGTAAACAATACGTCATATCCCCGACTTAAGGGGGGTATATATAGTTATGCAGGGTTCCCCCAGAAATTTTATTTTTAACTTACCTGACTTCTCAAGGTTTTAAAAAAAATTTTCCCGACCAACTATATAATGTCAAAAATTGACATATTTTGGAAAATTGACACCGGAAATATAGTTTTCAACATTTAATATACCAATGGCAATTTTATATTCGGAAAATGTCCTGGAAAACGTGGAACAATTGGCAAATTTGTCCTCAGAAAACGTGGTAAATTGTGCAAATTCTACTCGGAAAATGGGCTCTGAGCTAACCAAGTATAAAGAAGTATTAATTTTGGATCGCAGCAACATGACTACGTTGAATTTCCCTGACTTTTTCATAATAAGCCATTCTTCCCTGACATTTTCAAGTTCCCTGAGTTGGCCAGATTCTCAAGGTCTGAGAGAGCGCTGTTATGTAATTTCGGATGTACGATTAAATTTCCAAAAAAAATGACCGATTGAATAATCTTCCAAAAAAAGGGATAACTTGCGGAAAGTAATACGCCCTAATGGACGATGTAACCACCATTGAACTGACCATGCATTGACATAACGCAACACCAAGTGGCCAAAATGTTAACTGGAGTGGTGAGGAAGTTTTAGCAGACGACGCATTGCCATCAGTAGAAAGCAATATAGGAGTGCATCTCCATTGCTTTCAATCTTTTCAAAACCACATGATTTTATGCTTCAAAAATTTACCTAATAGTAAACATAATTCAGGCCCTTAAATTTCTGCAATTGTATACATGAAATTTTGAACAAACAAAATTCTGAAAAGAAACATTGTGAAATGAATGAGGGTAAAGTAATTTTCAACACATCTTTCATTTGTTTTGCGTTTTGCAGAGGTCAAAGTTGAAATAATCCTTTAAATCTATTCAAATAGTCTTTTAAAGAGTCTAGTTCACGATATTAGTGAATAATTTATTAAAATGACATTAAAAAAATCAGAAAAGGTTTCCCCAAAGAATTTTTTAAACATATTTCCATGACCAACGACAATGTTATTCTCGATTTTGCAAAACGTTTTGCAAAAACTTAACTTAAGAAATAAACATATATATGTTTCTTTATTTGAAGGAACGGGGCAAGGCTGACATGTACTGCATTCAGTAAACACATATTGGATAGGAAGACAGTCATGGCCAATTTAACTCAGGAACTATCCCAGCATTTGCCTGGAAGAATTATGGGAAACCATGAAAAACCACAATCGAGGATAGCCGACCCGGGAATCGAACCCAGGTCTACCGAATGCAAGACCACAATGCTAACCTATTAGCCACCTTGCTCGGTAAAGCGATTAATCGGTTGTTTCCGTTAACTCCTTACTTAAGACGATTCGAAGCAATTTGAATGGTTATTTGTATTGTTCGTTTTACTTTTAAATTTACGTTATTAATGGTACTACACTGTGCTGGATTTTGGCAGGAATAATTCAAACGTTGAGAATAAACATTAGATCTTGGTTACTTTTAAAAACCGAGCCAGATGGCTTAGAGGGTATAGCGTTGTCGTCTCGCATTTGTTACAGCTAGGCTTCGATCGAATCCTGGGTCGGCTGTCCTTGATGGTGGCCTTAATCAGGGTCCTCCTAGAAATTTCATTTTCAACTTCTCTGACTTTTCCAGGTTTTTTTTAAAAAAATTCCTGACCAACGACAACGTGAAAAGTGACACAGGTAAATGTTTGTTTAATTATGCTACCAACAATTATAAAAAATAAAGCATGACATTTTTTTACAAATTTAATTAAAGTAAATGATATTTTTTTAAATCTGACAATTTTGTATTCGGTAAATGTTGAAAATTTGTACACGGATATTAAACGTGGACAATTGTGCAAATTTGTACTCAGAACACGTGGAAAATTTTGCATATTTTTACAAGGAAAAGGTGGAAAATGTTGCATATTTTTACATGGAAAAGGTGGAAAATTTTGACAATTTGTAGTATAGGAAAACACGGAAAAATTTGCAAATTTGTTTCAAGAATACACGGACAATTTTGCAAATTAATTCATACTCAGAAAAAACTTATACCCATGTATAAGTAAACTTGTACATGGAAAATGTGGAAAGGTTGCAAATCTGTACTTCGAAAATGAGGAAAATTTTACGAATTTCTATTCGAAAAAGGGGCCCTGAGCTAACAACGCAGAAGTGACGGCAGTGAATTTCCTTGTCTTTTTCAAAAGAAACCATTTTTCCCAGACTTTTCTAGGTTTTCCACGTCTTTCAAGTCTGGGGGAATCCTGATTAATGGTAGAAAATACGATGAAATACGAAACGAGAAGTACTCGCATGCAGCATTGCTGAACGTACTTTATATAGATTGCCCAAAAGTCGTCATCATAAAAATGCAGAGAGCTGAAAAAAAATAAAATCACCAAAACAAAGGAGATCAGTATACAAACATATCAAAACTTTGAAAATTAGGACCAACATCATCGGTCATCTTTCTAATACTAAAATACGTCACTAGGGGCATTAACTATTTAACTCGCCATAGAAAAATACGAACCAACTTCTGAAGGCAAACGTCAAAGAAAGTAATATTTTGGCGTCAATCCTGCCCCCCTAAAATTCAAAATTTCTTAAATACTAAAAATTGTCGAGCCAGGATCCCCGAGTTTTATACATAGAGAACAGAACGTTTGACGTCTTTCCCAGACCTAAAAGGGGTATAGTCATGCAGGGTTCCCCTAGAAATTTCATTTTCAACTTCCCTGACTTTTCCAAGTTTAAAAAAAATCTCCTTGACTAATTACAATTTCAAAAATTGATATATTTTGCAAAAATCGACACAGGAAAATAGTTTGCAAAATGTAGTTTACTATTCACAATTTTACATTAGGAAAATGTTGAAAATTTCTCCTCGGAAAAAGTGTAAAATTTGCAAATTCGTCCTCGGAAAACGTGGGAAATTTTAAAGATTTGTCCTCGGAAAACGTTGTAAATTTTTCAAATTTCTACTCGGAAAATGTGCTCTTAGATCCATCCGAAGCATGATTAATTTTGGATCGCAACAACATGACAACGTTGAATTTCCCTGACAATTTGCCTAATAAGCCATTCTTCCTTGACTTTTCCAGACATTTTCAAGTTCCCTGACTTTTCCAGGTATGGAAAAACCCTGTTATGGAATTTAGGATGTCCGATTAAATTTCCAAAAAAATAATAAAATATCCGACTGAATCTTCAAAAAAGGAATAACTAATTGCTGGACAGTATACTCAAACGCTATCTAAACATTGCCATCCAAGCCTTACAGGATAAGAAGACGGTCATGGCCGTTTAATATTGGAACTATCCTGGCATTCGCCTCCAAGAGTTGTGGGAAACCATGAAAAACCACAATCGCAGATAGTCGACACGGGAATCGAACCCAGGTCTACCGAACGCAAGACCGCAAGACACGAATGCCAGCCTTTAAGCTGCCTTGCTCGGTAAAGTTGCTCATTGGCTGTTTTCATTAACTACTTACTTAAAACGTTTCGGTGCAATTTTAATAGTTATTTGTATAGAAGCCCAATTGCAAAAGCCTCGTTTTTACTGTTAAACGGTTTACCATATACTGTGCTGGATTTTGCCAGGAATAATTCAAACATGCGAATAAACATTAGAACTTAGTTACTTTCAAAAACCTAGAAAGCCGGCTTAGGGGTTAGGCTGAATGCAAGACGACCCCAGGTTTACCCCAGAAATTTTATTTTTAACCTCCCAAATTTGTATTTGGAAAACATGAAAAACCTTGCAAATTTGTACTCTGAAATGGGCTTTGAGCTAATCAGGCAGAAGTATTAATTTCGGATCGCAATGACTGCGTTGAATTTCCAAGACATTTTCAAAATAAACAATTCTTCCCTGATTTTTCCATACTAAACTGTGCTGGATTTTAAAAGGAGTAATTAAAACTTTAAGAATAACCATTAGAACTTGGTTACTTTTAAAAACTGAGAGAGGTGGCTTAGAGATTAGCATTCTCATCTTGCATTCGGTAGACCCAGGTTTGATTCCAGGGTGTGGTTCTCCTCGGTTGAGGTTTTTCACGGTTACCCACAATTCCTCCGGGCGAATGCTGAGATATGTCCGAACAAGGTGGCTTAGGGATTTATGCAAATGCAAGTTTTTCCGTGACTTTTCTAGGTTTTTTAAAAAAATTTCCTTGACCAATGACAAGGTGAAAAATTGACATATTTTGCAAAATTGACACTGGTAAATATTTCTTTTAAATTTACTAACGACAAATTTTGAAAATTAACATAGAACATAGAAGATTGGAATTATTTTTGCTTGTTTGCAAAATTTATACTCGGAAAAAGTACGAAATTTAGCAATTTTGTCCTCGGAAAACCTAGAGAATTTTGCAAATTTCTACTCAGAAAATGGGCCCTGAGCTAACCATGTAGAAGTATTAATTTTAGATCGCCATGACTGCGTTGAATTTCCCTGACTTTTTTCAAAATAAACAATTCTTCACTGACTTCTCCAGGTGATTTTCAAATTTCCTAAATCGCATCTAAAGGCGGTTTCGACTGGACACACCTGTGAGGTGCAATCATCTTGCGGGTGCAACCTGATCACGTATGATATTGCACGGTGCAAGCTCATGACGCTCCACGTTTTTCCAGTCGAATACTTGGTTGCAGATCGTCTGCGCAAATATCGAAAAGAACCATTCAGGAAAGAACAGCAGAACAAGTATAATAATGGCGGATTCTACCGGTCCAAAACATCTGCACCGGTGTGCGTTCCATTCGGCTGGGCAATGGTACATACTTCAGTGAAGTTCGTGCACCCTACGTACCGTAATCGTTTGGCTACACCCCGTGCACCAGGTGTACAACGCCTACACCCTCGAGAGAGATGGAGTAGTTAATAGTTAACATTTAAAAATATTTTTAAAATGTTGCAAGTATATGAACGAGTTGACCAGTTTTTAGTGTTTTGTTTTCCTTAGTGCACATTTCTTTCATAACAATTCGTTGTAGTGACCACCTGTCTATTGTATACAGTGATTAGTGTGTGTTGCCTTTTTTTGTAATTTTTACATTGCCTCGGAAAACATGGGAATTTTGCAATTTTGTACACATTCTACAAATGGCGAAAATTCAATAAAAATTCACTAAATGGTGAAAATAAGATGAAATACGAAACGAGACGTATTCGCAGCACCGCTAAACGTACTTTGCAGATTGCATAAAAATTCGTCATAATAAAAATACACAGGAGATCGGTGTACAAACATTTCAAAACTTTGAAAATTCGGACCAACATCGGTCATCTTTCTAATAATAAAAAATAGGGGTACTCAAATCTGTAGATTAAGGTCAGCAGTTGTGGCGGTAAGTAGGTGGCTTGAACTGGTCTGCTGGCCTTTAACATGCGTTGACACCTAGGTGACATCTAGGGATCTAGGTGTCAACGCATGTAAAGGCCAGTAGACAAGTTCAAGCCACTTACTTACAGGCACAACGGCTGGCCTTAATCTACAGATTTGAGTACCCCTATTTATTGCCGACGGTTTTTGCCTGGCAGATTTTCTTGGGTCCCAGCAGTTGACTGTACTTCCGTTTTGTCAATAGGAATACTGGATTCTTTGACCTAGATGACACCTAGATGTCAACTCGTGTAAAGGTCAGCAAAATAGTTCAAACCACTTACAGGCAGGCAAAACTGCTGGCCTTAATCTACAGTTTTGAGTACCCTAAATACGTCACTATAGGGGCATCGACTATTTACCTCGCCAGAGAAAAATACGAACCAATTAACTTCTGAAAGCTGAGGAAAACATCAAAGGAGGGAACGATTTTGGCGTCAATCCTGTCCCCTATTTATACATTCAAAATTTTTTAAATATTAAAAATAGTCGGGCCACGATTACAACCTGTATAAAATTCGGGAACAGGGTATCCTCTGTAAATAGAAAACTTTTGACGGTCAACTACACGTCTTTCCCTGCATGACTTAAAGGGGGTATAGTTACATGCAGGGTTCCCCCATAAATTTCATTTTTAACTTCTCTGACTTTTCCAGGTTTTTAAATAAAATTTCCCCGACCAATTACCGTGTCAAAAATTGACATAATTTGCAAAACTCGACAAAGGAAAATAGTTTGCAGTATATATATTTAATAAATGGCAATTTTGTATACGGAAAATGTTGAACATTTTTCCGTGGAAAATTTGCAAATTTTTCCTTGGAAAACGTGGTAACTTTTAGAAATTTGTCCTCGGAATACTAAAGAAATTTTAAAGATTTGTCCTCGGAAAAAAATGCTGGAAATTTCGAAATTTTTGTCCTCTGAAAAAACGTGGGAAATTTCCAAATTTTTGTCCTCGGATAACGTGGGACAATTCGAACCAATTAGGAAAAACGTGTAACTTTCGAAATTTTGTCTTTGGAAAACGAGTGAAATTTCGAAAATTTTGTCTTCGGAAAACATGGGAAATTTCGAAATTTTGTCCTCGGAAAACCTGGTCGACGGAATACGTGGAATTAACATTTTGCAAGTTTGAACATGTAGTGCATGGGAAAACGTGGACAATTTGGCAACTTTCTGCTCGGAAAACGGATTCTGCATGAGCTAAACATGTAGAAGCATTAATTTTGGATCAGAACAACATAATAACGATGCATTTTCTTGACTTTTTCAGAATAAGCCATTTTTCCCTGACTTGAAGTGATTTTCCCTGTTGTGGAATTTAGGATGCCCGATTAAATTTCCAAAAAAAACTGATTGAATCTTCGAACATTATTATAAAACCCAAACGTAACCAAATAGCTGGACCAATCATTGAATCTACATTGCTGCATGCTACTGATTAATCTTGCCAAATGCCATCCGAATCAGTTTTATGGGAGAAGAAGACGGTCATGGCCGATTTAACTTATAAGAACTATCCCAGCATTCACCTGGAAGAATTGTGGGAAACCATGAGAAACCACAATGGAGGATAGCCGATCTGGGGATCGAGCCCGGATCTACCGAATGCATGGACGAGAATGCTAACATCTAAGCCAACTTGCTCGGTAAAGGCGTTCGTTGGCTGTTTTCATTAACTCCTTCCTTTTTAGACGTTTTGGTGCAATTTTAACAGTTATTTGTATATTGTAGAAACTCGATAGCAAAAGCCTCGTTTTTACTGTTAAAAGTTATTAACGGCCTATACTGTACGTGCTGGATTTTGCAAGGAATAATTCAAACTTTTCAAATAAATATTAGAATTTGGTTTCTCTCAAAATCTGAACGAAGTGGCTTAGGGGTTAAGCATTCTCGTCTTGAATTTGGTAGACCTGATTTCTTATTTCAAAATTTCAGAAATTTTATTTTCAACTTCGCCGACTTTTCCTGGTTTTAAAAAAATTTCCTTTATCAATGGCAAATATTTTCTTTCAAATTTACTAACGACAATTTTGAAAATTAACGTATAGAAATTTTTTTTAAAAACTTTAAAAATTAATGCATGAACGTTTTTTAAAATGCAACTAATTTGCAAAATGCAAATAACAATTTTGTCCTTGGAAATACCTATAGATAATTTTGAAAATTTGCACACGGAAATCGTGGACAATTTGAAAAATTTGTACTCGGAAAACGTTAAAAAGTTTGCAAATACGCTCACAGAAAACATGAAAAATTTTGAGAAATTTGTCCTCGGAAAACGCGGGAAATTTGAAAATTTGTCCTAGGAAAACGTGGCAAATGTTGCCAAATAGTCCTCGGAAAACGTGTGAAATTTTGAAAATTAGTACTTGGAAAACGTGAGAAATTTTAAAAATTTGTCCTCGCAAAACGAGGAACATTTTACAAATTTGTATAGTAAGAAAACATGGAGAATTTTGAAAATTTCTACCCGAAAAATGTGCTCTGAGATAACCACGTGGAAGCATTAATTTTGGATCGCATCCACAATGGCAACGTTGAACTTCCCTGACTTCTCCAGACAATTTCAAGTTCCGTTACTAAATAAATAAACACGGCCAAAAACGTTTTTGGTCGTGTTTATTTACTTAGTAACAATTCTTGTCTCCGACCACTTGAAGCTTAAGATGTTCATTGTCAAGTTCCTTGACTTTTCCAGGTCTGTGGGAAACCTGTTATGGACTTTTGTCCGATTAAACTTCCAAAAAAATGACCGATTGAAAAATCATCAAAAAACTTTAAACTATCCAACTGAATCTATACAAAAAAGGGGATAACTTGCGGGAAAGTAATGCAGATTGATTTACAATTTCAATTATTCGTTTATCACAGAACGCAGTCATGGCCGATTTAATGCAGAAACTAACCCAGCATTCGCCTGAAGGAATTGTGGGAAACCATGAAAAACCACAATCGAGGATAGCCGACCTGGGAATCGAACCCGGGTCGACTGTAAGACGAGAATGCTAACATTAAGCCATCTTGGTCGGTAAAGATGGTTATTGGCTGTTTTCGTTAATTCCTTAAGAAGTTTCGGTGCAATTTTAATATTTATTTGCATTGTTTGTAGAAGCTCCATTACAAAAGCCTCGTTTTGACTCTTAAATTTATTACGTTATCTGTGCTGGATTTTGTCAGGAATAATTCAAACTTTGCGAATAAACATTAATTAGAATTTGATTACTTTTAAAAACCGAGAAAGTTGGTTATAGAAGTTAGCATTTCTCGTCTCACATTCCCTATAAAGGCTTAGACCTGGCTTCGATTCCCAGGTCGGCTATCGTTGATTGTGACCACAATCAGGGTTCCCCTAAAAATTTCATTTTTAACTTCCCTGACTTTTCCCTGACAAAATCCAGGTTTTAAAATAAAATTCCCGACCAATGACAACGTGAAACTAGACATATTTTGCAAATTTGACACTGGTAAATATTTTTTAATTTTACTATACGGGGGCCATGCATAAATTACGTCACGCTTGGAGGGGGAAGGGGGGGTTGAACAGATCGTGACAGTTTGTGACAAGGGGGGAAGGGGGGGTTTGGGCATGCGTGACGTCACGCATTTTCGTTTTTAAATGACGTCATTTCCTAAAGTGCCTGTTTAGGAATGCGGAATCACCCCACGTGACCCTTGGTGCATGTCCTGCAGACTCTAATCACCCTTTTTTTTTCACCTACATGTATATAAATGCCCTATAGTGGCAATTCAAAAGAAATGTTTTACTGGAAAATAACAGGGTTCCCCCAGACCAGGAAAACCTGGAAAAGTCAGGGAAAAATGGTTAATTTTGAAAAAGTCAGGAAAATTCAACGCAGTCACGGCGATCCAAAATTAATACGCCTACAAGATTTACTCGAGGCCCATTTTCTGAGTAGAAATTTGCAAAATTTTTCCACATTTTTGGAGTTAAAATTTGCAAAATTTTCCACCTTTTCTGAGAACCAATTTGCACAATTTTTTACCTTTTCTGAGTAAAATTTGCACAATTTTTCACCTTTTCTGTGTACAAATTTGCAAAATTTTCCGTTTTTTCTGAGTACAAATTTGCAAGATTTTCCACCTTTTCTGAGTACAAATTTGCAAACTTTTTCACGTTTTTTAGTATAAATTTGCAAAATTGCCCTCGTTTTCCGAGTACGAATTAGCAAAATATTCCACGTTTTCCATGTACAAATTTTCAAAATTCTCTTGGTTTTTGGGAGTACAAATTTTTACATTTTCCGAGGACAAAATTGCAAAATTTCTCACTTTTTCCGAGCACAAATTTACCATTTAAAAATTGTTTTAAATTTTTTAAAAAAAATTCTATGTAAATTTTCAAAATTATCATTAGTAAATTTTAAAAAAATATATTTTCCAGTGTCAATTTTGGAAAGTGTCAATTTTTCACGTTGTCATTAGCCAAGGAAATTTTTTTTAAACCCTGGAAAAGTCAGGGAAGTTGAAAACGAAATTTCTGTGGGAACCCTGCACAATTTTGAGAAAATTAGCGCAATAAAATATACCTGCATGTGGTACAAAAAACTTGGAGGTGGGGGGCTGGCGGACTTTGTGACATAATTATGATGGAAGGGGGGTCGTTTGCTCAATCGTGACACTTTGTGACAGGGGGGTCAAAAATGGTCGATTTTTGCGAGTCGTAATTTATGCATGGCCTCTTATATTATATATGTTCCTATAATATATTTATATTATACATCTATCTATATATATAAAGCAGAAAACGACGCCATTTTGCTTTCGACGCTAGCCAATCCTGTTGCGATTGTTTCAGAACTTGTGGCCGTACGCTTTGCAAGTCTGTATACGATTTGCCGTATACGTGACACTCCCCCCCCCCCAGGAGCGCGAACTCCGTCGGGAAAAACAAGGCCAGAAATCTTCTCTAATTTGCCTCGGCTCGAACCATAAAACTGTCAAACAGGTTTTCCGTCCCCCATCCGGGATGCATTTAGGACTTTTAGCGCCATCTTTTGGAGCCAAATGACAGCTAAATCTAACTCTTGATCGCATTAAATGGGGTAAAAATTCAAACAACATTATTTACCCGGGAAAGGCCGGGTATTACCGCTAGTTTACTATATAAACATGTTCATAACCCAAGTAAAAATTCCCATACGTTCTCATACGAAAATTCAATGAGACTAATGGGATCAATAGGTCCCATTAAAGTCTGTGTGAGACAAGTAATGGGTTTCTATGAGATCCCATTACCACAGTCTCATAGACTATGAGACCTGTGAGATTTTTATGAGACCCATCATTATGGGACTTTTTCTGAATGAGACACTTATGAGTCCCATTATTAAAGGAAACTTTCCCTATGAGACTTATGAGACAATTATGAAACCCATCATTAAAAAAAATTCTTTATGAAACACATATCAAATCACGTTTAATATGGTTTGTAAACCAAATAGATATACATGCATGTACATGCATTTTACATGCAGGCCTACGGCCGCCTACCTTACATGCCATACATGTTTTTGCATTTACCATACATTTTTTTACATGTTGTAAACATGTTTTTAAATGTAGGAAACATGTGCTTTACATATATCAAACATCAGATGTTTTTTAAATGTAATTACAGTTTTGCATGTACAATTTTTCGCATATGGTATATTTAAAACACCTGAACGCTACATGTAAAAACATGTTTGGTTCATGTAAAAAACATGCAGGTCACGTGTAAAATCCATGTTTTAAATGTAGAAAAATACGACCGTTCTGGATGAACATTTCGCTAAATTTCTTTTACTTCAAAAATTGTTACCATAAGTTTGTTTCCATAAACAACTGGCAACAATTAGAAACAGGAAGATCTTCATTGTTTTTCATTGCGACATAGTGTTTCGTACTTGCTATGTATAATTTTGGTAAAGGCGATCCTTATATGGAATAATTCAATAATTTATAGAAGCAGGAAATTATATTCCATGTAAATCAATAATGCCAATATCGCATATAATATTGCTCGATTTTAAACCTAGCAGCCAAAGGAAGGGGGAAGCTGCTCAAGTGCATTTCAAAATAGTAACTTAAAAGAGAGTAAATATCTCATTGGTTTGGAAATTGAAGAAATAAATAGCGAATGAAATTAATATTGAATCAAAGTTTTCAGAAACCTGCGCTAGATGACGCCGCAGACAATGGCGCCATGGCGCCAACAATACTTATCTTAATATGTATTGCATGTATGATTTCAAACTTGATGTCCTTCTCGATTAAGGAGATAAAACTATTAATTGCAGCGTTAAAAATGCATCATGCAGCTTTTATAAAATGCACATTTCATACCGATGAATGTTATAATTTAAACAATCAAGGGTGAAGAAAATTGGATTGCAGAACATTTCACTGAATCTTCAGGAATCAAGAATGCATATAAATATTTTGCCCTGGTTTTGAGATCACTTAATTATTCAGTCTTAATTTATACGCATTGTTGTGTCATAAAATAAACTAAAAGTTATATTAATATCATGTAAATAAATGTCTAACACGCACGCTTTACATATATTAACCATGTTAATTCTATACAACAAAGTGGCCCGATCCGCTAAAGGGCAAGCATCTTAGGCCATCTTTACTGTCCATGATTTCCATAAACTTTGCACGTTAAACAACATCGAATCTTGAGGAAACATGTAGAGAAACTTTTTGTTGCTAATTCTAATTGCTGCCATTTGTTTACATAAATTGTTTTACATAATTCTGTCAAAATGATATTTGTACATAAATTGATCACATACATCTGCATGTACATTGTTACTTGAATTGTTTACATAAGTTTGTCTCCTGGAACAACTGGCAATACTTTAGTAACAAAGACTTTCCATTGAAGGCACAATTTTAATTGAACAACTATAACGCATCTTGATGTCGATACATTTCTCCACGTCATATGTCTGTTCCCTTCCAAATAGACTTCAAAGACATTGCGTGCAATGCCCATTAGATGGCGCTGGTGTTTTCAACATCATTCACGAATCGATTTTTTCATCCTTTCTAATTAGTATCATAATCCTAGTTGAAAATAATATTCGATAACCCTTTTTGGCGCTCGCCATTGGAGATCTGCTATGACTTCCGTTACCTTTTCCAATGGTTGGTTGGGCGAGGTATTCCTGTCGGCAGTGAGCGCCATCTGGCGACCAAGCATCGAACTAGCAAACTCAATATCGTTTTAGCAGTTGCATGGACTGCATTTGAACTGCGTCTACGTTCCTGTACATCAGTACTTCAGACCCTTCAGGACAGACGCTGGTTCTCCCAACGTCTGCAGTCGTGAAAGATGGCGCCAGCGGTTCATTCGTGTTTATCATTGCGGTGGTGAAGGAAATGAAGCGGCGATGGCACGTTCCACCCAAAAATCCATCCCACCCCCCCCCCCCCCAACTCGGTTTCTCGTCCCATAAATCGAAAGAAAATTGCGTCTTTCTTATCTCTTCGAGGTGGAGGCGCCACCTGGCGACTGGCGCCCGTTTTTTCTCAATTTGCACCCGGTCCGCACCTTAAGTAACACCTTTTGTAAAACCACAAATCTGTCTTTAAAAAGTAAAGACAAGAGCGCCAGGGTCTTATAGTTTTTAATGGGGTGCATGGCGGTCGATAGACGATCGATCGCTTCTCCCATTTCCATCGTTCGGGCTCGGAAACTTAATAGAAAATTCTTTGATATACTGGCGCAGATATAACAACTTACTCCATTATTGATTTATTCCGTTATTATTAAAGTTTCACACTCCGGGCGAGCGGCGGAGGATGGCAGCCAACTGCTGGCTCGCAACTCGCGCAATGGCCTTCCAGGGATTATTAAAGCTCTACACCTAATGCATTAATTGCACACTTTAACTAGGTCAGGTGGGAATCTTCATGTTTTACAAGATGCATGTAACGCGCGGGTTTCAGTCGTGTTTAATAATGATGCTCGTGTATACACGTGTTGTCTGCTCGAAAACCTCGAGAGGAATCGTGCAAACCCTCCGGGGAGGAGAAGTATACGCAACTCGGAGTCATTACTTCGGAGTCGAAATTAGGAAAGTAAAGGCGCGCATGCATCTTCTTTGTGCAACTTCTTTGCCGCTACAGGCAACCCTCGCTTAACGAACATAATTGGTCCCAGCAAACATGTTCCGCCCTACCTGTTTGTAACTTGAAAGTTCGTATATTGAACTTGAACAGGGTCGTCAAACTGGTGACAAACCAGTTCGTCAAATTTCGTGAAACTCTTTTATTTACAATAGTGGTTTTAAATTTGTGGCGCCATCCTGAATCTGAATCTGAATTGTAGCCCAACCCTTTGATACGGGCACTCGAGAGGAGTGGCTACTGAGTTGCAGGATTAAACTCCCACAATCCCATCGGGTTAAACATCGATCTCGCACTAGTTACCTACCGTTGCTTGGTTAGCGCTGCTTGCGTCTGACAATAGCGCAATTTGGCGTTTCAGTGCTCCCCATTTTCCTAACAACTGCTTAGCTGCTTGAATTGCTACTTTCCTCTGCTCATGATACCCCACGAGGCCCAACCACTGGACCAAAGTGGCACGCTCCATCCCCAAACGTTTCGCTGCCAGAGCTGGACATATGCAAAGCACATGGTTGATATCCTCATCACCCACACCACATAAGTTGCACGCCGCATCGACGGTTCGGAACTTTGACAGCCTTTTGTTTGTTTCCAATGACCTCGTTCTAGCCCTGCATAACCAAGCACTGGCTCCCGAATTGTCATAGAGGTTCTCCCTGCTCATCTTTTGCTTGACCCTGTATGTGGCCAGAGTGCTCTTCTTCTCCATGCCCGCTTTCCACACACCATCCTCCCACCAATATACTAAGCGTTTTATCACAGCATCTGATTTAGCCCAACTTCCCTTAGTGCCTGAATCAATTCCTAGCCTGGATGCAAAAAGCTTTTACCCTCCTAGTCCAATTGGCACACCAACCCTTCCTCTCACCAGCTCAATACACCTGCCTAACCGGATTGTCCTTTTTGGGCGGAACCTTCGAGGCTTGCATTTGTTGCCACTCGGTGGCGCATTGTCGTTTGCGCATGCGCACTGAAACTGAAAGTGTATTTGGTTTCCATTGACGCCATGCGTGCATTGGCTAAATTTTGGGAAACTTTAAGGCTTGCATTTGTCGTCATTAGGGGCACTGAGTCTGCGCATGCGCACTAAAAACGTAAAAGAACTATTGTACTTTATGTACTGGATGAACCAGTTCATCAGTCTATTCCAATTCGATACCCTACAGTCGGTTTATTTGTGCCATTTGGCAGGGGGTGATCATTATGCGAGTTAAGTCTATACAGTCTTGTCATGATGGACCACAACATCAAAATTAAGTTATACAATGTATTTCCCGTATTTGAGACCATAACAAGGAGAATGGGATGGGAAAGGAGGACTGTCATGCCCGATTTAATATAGGAACTATCTTTATTTGATATCTTGATTTACATTATTTCGATTTAAACTTTAGGAAATTTTATTTTATTGACATTTCCAATCTTTCTTTAGCCAACAAATAAGAATAACTACGGTATATACGACGACCAGATTGCTTTATACATATTATTCAAGCCTCTAAAAAGAACAGAATACAATTATTACCATCAGACAATGTAAGGTACAACCATGTGACACACGACAATGACAATGCAAATAAATTAAAACTCAAACGATACACCGTGCATAAAACTTAAAAATGACGTTAAATCTTTAGCAAGGTTTATCAATCACGTACTGCACACGACCAAGCAAATGTTATCAACTCTATGCTGCATTGTAAGAAATCAATAAAAATTGTCCTGGCATTATTTAAGCATTCACAAACAAGGTTCCCCTTTCCCATATTTTACATAAATATCAAAGTACAAGTATTATGGTCGGTTCACAATCCTTCCCATAAAGCATTTTTTTGGGGTACTCTGTGAAAATTATTAATTCGTTCCTCGTATGTTCAAACTTGTTGATTTAAATTCGTATTGACCTTATCACGTGATCTTTTTAATGAAATAACGACTGTAAGAACGTGCTTTTCGTTGTAATGTTCCAAAATAAAGATAGTAACGGGGAAATTGCTTCTAAATTGTAATTAATGTTAAACCTTAGGTGAAATTCAATCTAGGTAAAAGGGAAGTGTAATTTTAGTTAATTGTCTCAATGTCAAGTGATTTTTAAGAAAAATGGCATGTTTCGTTGAAATCAGGTCACAGGGTACCTTCACAACGAGCTTTAAAGCCAGCTTTTTAAGGTGACTTTAAAAGAGTGTCGCTTAGTGGTATTGCAGACGCTTACCATTAAGCGACATTGCGAAAAAAAGCCATAAATGATTGGCTTTAAAGCTCGTTGTGAAGGTACCCTAAGGCATTTTAAACCGCTTGAAATTTTCGTCATTCATTTCAAATAAACATTCAATTAACCATTCAAAATTCCATTGATATTTCCAAAATTCCATTTAGTCCACTTAAAATTACCTTTTTATAGAAACAAAACTTGTCTTACGTCTTTGTCTTGTTATTTTGTTATTTTGCTATAACATTGAGCGAGATGAACGACTAGCTTGTCGATATTCTTTGACCTCAGTTTGTTTATTGAAAATTTAGGTGATACCTCAGATAAGTTACTGTGTAATATTTCCTTCGTGGAACTGCATAATTTGATGCTTATCATAGCCAACATATAATTCTTGAAGTTTTCATTTCATCTCGATTCATCAATATCTTGGGAATATTATTAGTTATGCATTCGTGTTTCCTGTTTTCCGATACCAAAGAATATAGATTTTTAGCAAGCATTGAAACATCTTTGTTATTGTAAGATACTTTCTAGAGAATAATAAAACGGGCTTCATCTTTCTCAATTTCTCTGTGTATATTTTGAAAAAAATATTTTCATATTCCATCGATTGGATTCATGATTCTGTAGATGAACGACAATGAATACAGAACTTATATCAACTTTTGAAAATATTGTAGTAAACAGGCAGGCTTATTTCTACTTTAATTTTCTCATAGATCGAATTTCATTATACAGTATGGTACTGCTATAGGGTATACATGTATTTATAAGAGTTCGCAAGAAAAAATGACGAAATTTCCCCAAGTGATAACTATGGCTGCTTTTATTAAACATAATATTAAGTTGTATGAAAGTCAAAAATCAAACTATAGTGGATGTCATCCATATCCCGACACTATTTTGGTTTTACATAAGATGAAACAGTACAGTAAGGCGTGAGTACGCTTGTAAATTAATTTTCCTTTGAAAATTCTTAAGGGAGCTCAGACAGATGCTTTGAGAACCGATGAATGCATTCGTTTTTCACACGTGACGGCCAAAATACGATTTGTAAAACCTGTGTCTATGCATTATACCTGCATATAATGCATGAGAATATGCAACGAAATTCTATAATATTTTCTTTTTGATACGCACTTAAGAAGCATTATTTATCAATACATGAAATGTTAATATCTACTCAAAGATAACGCGTTATTTGCGCATTACTTACAAAAACTCAAGCAATTTATTTATAGAGCCACTATACTTACAAGATAACATTTGAATATTTTTTTTCTGTTTAAGATCTGGGAAATTGTGTTGCAATTTCTTGATGAAAATTACAACAACATGTATTTGTAAAGCGACTACAGTTTCCGATTACACAGATAATAAACTGACAAAAATAAAGACAAACAAATGCGTCTTCAATATTTTAACCTAAAACCAGGTAATTTTTTTTTTACTTTGATTCATCATCCATTTTAAGGGTGCGTCTTGTTTGAATTTGCACAGCATCTTGAAATAGATGCATTAATAGCTTATCTTAATTTAAGGGATCGTTAAAGTGAAATTGGTTTTTTTACAAATCCTGAAAGCAATAGGTGATCATGGGTCATACCAAAAATGGAACATGCACATGTATAGAAACACGTATCCATATCTAACTCACCTGGCACTATGTCCATGTAAGATTAAACATGATCATGGTAAACTTTCCATTCATGTCCAAGCTTCGTGCATGTATAATGGACATTGTGCGGCATAATTTGGACTTCCTGGATTTACATCCCTCCTTATTAGATGAAAGACTTGCAAGTTTCGATTTCATTGATTCCCTACAAGAAGGATGACTTTATGGACACCAGTTAACCCGACCCAGCCAGGGATCAATGTAGTCGCAATTGAGTTCTCTTCTTTGGTTGAATAGGCGGATTATTCCCAGATTTAATTCACTGTAAATATAGGATATAATGAAACATGTCGTGTGAACGTGAAACCGAAAACATCTGCCTTTGCAACATTGAAGACGAGGTCCAACCCAACGATCATCGCCAGTTTAAATATCTGCGTGAGCTGATGGCGGTTTTCTTTGTCTCTGCTTGATGGGCAGCGCACGTCCGATAGGTCATTTTGATTTTAATAACAGTGTTTCAAAGTGGCATTATGTTTGCCGACTCATAATGTTTGATTCACCTTTTTCCCAATCCGCACGCTACACACTTATCAAATAACAGCTAACCTTTTGTTGGACGCAATTTTTGGCGAATTGATCAGCGTTTATCCGATTTTTTTTTCTTGCATTCCAATAATGGCCACCTTCGTTCATTTCTCCCGAGGTCCAATTCGACTTCCCATTGCGTGATGGTATTAAGAATTCTTTTATTCCCCTAAGGTACAATCGGAAGTTGCTTATGTTACTGATTGGCTCGCTCCTCTTTGTCTTTCCTGCCATTTAGCAAATTCCTAATAATCAATGCCCTTCCTTCAGTGAGATCCCATCAATGGTTTTCTTTCATTGCTTCTCAAAGGTTACTTCTCTCTTCGTAGCAGCTCTGGATGTGCATGTATATACTGTAGAAAGGCAATTTTTTCACCCATAAAGGCACGTGTCGTGGGAGGTTATTTAACCCAAAAAAGTGCCCTGAGTTATACGTTGAAATGAAATGGATTTTTACAGCTTTAACACGGTAGACTTCCTATTATTCAGACTTGGATTAACCTGGTCCTCTGTTATGTGCAGCCATTGCTGAAGCAAGCTGGTGTTTAAAACGGAAAGATATATTTGTTTTGTACAGTTTTTCTATAAGACGACAAAACTTCATAACAAATGACATCGTTTTTCTGAAAAATGTGACATTTGTTCCGAAAATTGCTTTCATTGTATGTTATAAATAAATGGATACATTTTTCTAAAAAAATTTTTTTCGAAACGTGCCATTTTTCTAATAATTGCACATTTGTTCCAAAAATTACATTACTGAATCTGAATGTTCTAAATAAATGATACATTTTTCTAAAAATGACATCACATAATAACACATGTTCTAAATAATCATACACTATTTTTCTAAAACATAGGATTATTTTTCTTAAAAATTACCTATTGTTAGTTTTTTAAACAATTAACTTTTCAAGTAAATTAAAATTTTACAAAATCGGAAATTTGTCCAAAACCCCTATTTTTTTAAAAAAACTATAAATTGGATCACTGCTGTAAA
Organism: Megaphyllum sjaelandicum; assembly: GCA_034698745.1. NCBI lineage: Eukaryota > Metazoa > Arthropoda > Diplopoda > Julida > Julidae > Megaphyllum > Megaphyllum sjaelandicum. The sequence goes on along the minus strand of JAQGBX010001511.1, from coordinate 644 downwards.
ATCAATTTTTCTTTCTAAAATTAAGTACAAGCTTTCTGAAAAGTAAGCAAGTTTACAAAAAGAATCCCTCCGTAGTAATTTGTCTAAAATTATTTTTTGTTGTGATTGGCTAATTAATAGTTGTTAGCCATTTTTAAGGAAAATCCGCGTAGTTTTTTAAGTTTTCTTAAGACTGTTTTCAGGGGATTATCTTTCTTTTGGAATTCTAATTCTTTCCCAGAAAAGAATGATGGAAAATAGATTTTCCAGTAACACTTGGTTATCCATGGTGGCGTTTTGTTTTATAAGTAAATTGAAACTTAGTGGAATATTTGTTAGATGCAAATGCCGAAGTCATGTTTAGTATGGATTGAAATCAATATCATTCTGGCCAGTTTGCAATGCAATGCTTTGTCAGTTCATAGTTATGGGCTGTACGATAATATAAATTTTTGTACAGTAGAACCTCCTAAGTTGACCACATCCATATGTTGACCACCTCTTTATGTTGACCGAATTTTTATACATTGGTTGGTCACCATATTAATGCATGGGAGATGGACATCCATATGTTGACCACCTCTGTAAGTTGAATGTTGACCACTTTGGCTGTGACCCTCAATGTTAATTTACCCTCTATAACTTGACCAGTTGACCCTTTTGCT